>JAPTHA010177977.1:0-13744 GCA_029814585.1 Gymnapogon annona | reverse complement strand
TATTGTATGAAACACCACAAACTGAGGGAAAACCTTCAAACAATAACAACCATTAATGTATACATTAACATTTCTTTGGACAGTTTTGAAGATACACTCAACATTAGAAAACTTATCTTGTTTTGTCCCGACCAATGAAACGTTCAATGTGTGACGTTTAATGGCACCTAGTGGTGAAGCTGCTTATTACAACCAAACGAAGCCCGTCGGAAATTACTGTATTTTTCCCACCTGATTTTTAATTACAACTTTATTCTCATAATATTTTGACTTTATTCTGGAATATGACATCATTTTTCACATAATATTACAACTTCATTCCCAAAATTATGGCTCTTTTTGTATTTGACATTAATCTCATAATTCAGTATTTTAGCTTTATTCTTAAAATATTGTGACTTTAAGTGTCTTTCAGTTTTCCCGTGGGGCCGTAATACACTACCATATTTCAGAAATACTAGAGTAGATATTATTGCTATATGAATAGTATCATTATGTTTATGAACATAAACGACAGGCTCTACACTGACTGACATGTTTCTTTTTTGTTTTTGTTTTGGAGGATAAATCTGTTTTCTTTATGATATTTTCACACTGTTTAATAAGTCTCCCACTGTCACTTTTAAAACTGGAAAAGAACATACAGTAAAGTAAATAAAAGAGTTCAACACACAATTATTTGCGCTAGTCTTTTTTAACTGTAGTTGTGCAGTGAGGACACAGAGAGGCACTGCTGTCATAGTAAAGTATCTCTACTGAGTGGTAGTCCTGTGTATAGTACAACAATATCAGTACATTTAAAATAATCAAAACACTTAATTTAGTTTGTGCTGAAGAATCAGAATCATGAAAATCCAGATCAACTTAAATTTTCTCATTTGATGTTTTCAGATTCAAACCATTCTTTGCAGTTCATCAGACAGTTTATGACTTTCGTTTTATTGTCTTGAAATTTCACTCAAGAACAGTTCGACACCCGGCCAAAACAAAAGCAGGAACACAAATGGAGGATGATGTTGGTTGTAAACAACATATTCATACTGAATTTATTCTCTTTACAGGACAGTTGTTTGATGCTGTTGAATTTAAATATTAAAGCTGAATTTTTGCAGCTGTTTTCAGTTGGAGAACTGTGAGCACATTGAATCCTTGAATAATTATTTTCTGTGAATTCTAAATACAGGCTTCTCTCCAAGCGTCCACACTCTGTGTCCTTGCCTCGGGCTGCCTGAGGTGTACCACTGTCAGTTTAACAGCGTGTTCTTCTGTGGAATATCCACACTGGACTTTACACACCCACTGTCTTACGCAGACGTGAGTGAGACTGAAGTCACGCAGGAGGTGTTCTGTCTGAAAGGCCTCATCACAGCTGCACTCACACACACTGGCTCTCGTCCAGGTGACTCCATGTCTAATCACTCCACTGATAAGCTGGACGTCTTTTCCATAATATTTAATATATAGTGTATTTGAAATAAATTATTTGAGAGTGGAAATTCATGTTTTTTTCTTGAGTTTTTAAGTGAATTCATTTTTTTTCAGGTTTAATATAATTTTGATTCACTTAGTCCTTCTTAAGACTACATAATTTAACTTCACCCACATTACCCATGATGACCCTGCGATGAACTGGCGACCTGTCCAGGGTCCCCCCCCCCCCATGTGGCTGGGATAGGCTCCAGCAACCCCCGCGACCCTGCAAAGGATTCAGCAGGTTGGATGATGAATGAATGAATTTAACTTTATTTTTTCCCTTTCATAAATATATAATGGATGGATGGATGGATAGATAGATACTATAGACAGATAGATCAATTGATGAGGTTACATAAAACTGCCACATCAAGATAGATAGAAACTTTGCTGATGTCTCACTCAGACTGAACCACTCTGTGTTGGAATACAAACTAACCTGACATTTTAGCATGTGGTGATGGATTGTGGGTTATTGCAGATTACTAATAACCTAAACTAAACTAAACGGACTCGTTCCAAACCTTAAATTTTATTTAAGGAATATTGATCACATGATGTGCTTTTACAGAATAAATGGAAATTGATGAATCAGAATAAATGGACCTTCTAGTGAATCCGGGGCTGTTTTCAATAACGTTTCTTTCATGAAGCTCTGAAGGTCTGTCGGTTCCTGAACTACTTAACTAGAACCTGTGGATTCTCTACAGTTCCAGACTGTGACTGATCTGATTGGTGGGACACACTCTTAGCTGGACTTTGACTATCACAGAAACATCCATGACCGAACAACAGCAGGTTCTTCTATTACTGTCATCAGAGTCAGACCACGAGAAGACGCAGAAACACACTCAACAATACAGGGTTAAGTTTATACTTGACGCAGCTCGTGTTGTGTGAAATTGGTCTGGGAAAAGTTAAACAACAATAAAAAGTCAACATAAACTAAGACAATGTCTCAGGTGCAACCAGCTGCAAAAGCTAAAACTATGTCACTGGTTGACATTGTCTTCTGTTTCAATGATATGCCTCAGATTAAATGTACAACAATCTTACATACTTTAACCGGTGGAATCAGAAAAGAAATGGGAAAAGTGGTTGACTGATGTTTTCGGTGTATGTGGTGAAGGTTCATTACACACATATTTTAGTTTATGTACATTTATCCCAGGGGTCGGCAACCCAAAATGTTCAAAGAGCCATTTTGGACCAAAAAACACAACAAAAAATCTCTCTGGAGCCGCAAAAAAATGTAAATCCTTATATAAGCCTTATGTGAAGGGAACACAGGGTATAAGTGTAAATGAACTGTATTTATATGTGTAGCACACTTAGTTATTTTGATAGTATCAAAATGACTAAGTGTGCTACACATAATGAGCATTCATGACTAAATGTTTATTTTCCCTGCAGCGGGAAATTCCAAAACTTCTAACTCCCTATCAGGGAATCAATACCTGTCAATACCATGTGACAGGCGGGGGTACTCATCACTATGCTAACAAGGAGATTGCTACTATTACCATGCTATTTGATCTTTCCTGCTTTAAGTTTATCTTTCATTACAATTTTAATGTATTATATTTCGTTGGTGAAATTATAGAAATGAAAATAAATCAGATTTTTTTGTGTCATTTTTGAGGGGAAAAACGCAGTCCTCCTCGAGCCTCAATAACAATAGGATCAGAGTTCCATACCTGCATAACAGCACTGTCTGTCCGATATCGATCATATCACAGACTCATCACAGACAGTTGAGTGACAGGAGCTGAATGTCCGTGATTGGTGATGTTTCCATTTGTGGAGAGATGCAAGAGAGACGTGTTTATCATTTCTGCTCATTTTGACTTTATTTCTGCATCGGGTTGCAACAAAACTCTCAGCAGTAGTGGAATGTGGAGATGCACTCCACTTCTTAAAACTATCTTTGCTCCTCTAATTTCTCCACAAGGCCTGTATTCACACTTGTCCCTCCACTGGGTGATCGGCTGCAGATGTAAGATGCCTTCTCTGGAAATGTCTTTACCAATGTCACTTTTTGTTATTTGACAACTTCTTCCTTGAACCCTCTGTTCTCATCAGCTATCTCTGGCTTTCTCCCTTTGCGATCCATGGTCCATGACACATCATCCGGTTTGTTTACAACAGCCACACGCACCGCGCGGCGCTTGACACGTGTGTCGCAGGCTATGACGCAACTCTTCGTTGACAGAAATGTTGAAATTTTATATTTATTCTAAACATTTTTAGAGCATTGGAAAATGTTAAGAATATTTGTGTCATCTTTGTGCCATCCACAAGGAGGGGGCTAAAGAGCTGCATGCGGCTCCAGAGCCACAGGTTGCCGACCCCTGATTTATCCAATAGCTTTATAATTAGGAAGAACAGGAAAACTGAATGAATTTTAATGTGCAGACAGTGTGAACTTTGATCCAGCACGACCATATTTTCGAAACTATACAACCAATCAGCATTTTTAACTTAATTTTTCTGTTAGTGCATATATGACATGGGTGAAGTCTTGTTCCCACAGAGCCTTCTAAGTAATTTCCCATAATTTTGATGAAGGATCTGGTTAGACCAACTCTATATATATAAAGTGTGACATAAGTGTTGATAACACCCTCCTAAAACACAACCTGCTTCACCTTCAATAACATCAGAACCAATATGACTTTCACTTGATGTATAATTAAAAAGGTTTTTGTCAACCTTTACGTTCACCCTAAATGCAGTAATAAATAAAACGCTCATATAGAGGTTTAAATGAAAAGTTGTGGTTAATGTGAATTGGTAGTGTGAACTGTGTATTTTTACTTTTGCAAAGAGAAAGAAAGAAAAGAAAATGAAAAAAGAAAGAAAAAGAAAGGGAGAAAGTGAAAGCATCAAAACAGAAAGGATAAAGCGGGTTTGGAAGATGCATGAATGAATTAGTCTCTATATTTTAATAGCATAACATACAACAAGATAGCCACACACAAACCCAAACTGCACCATTTCTCATTTATATAAACATTTTTATTGGATATTTGGAAACCCAGGCTCTGGATTCTCTGCCCACTTCTCCACTTCCTCAGAAGAGTCACCGATTTGGGCTTTGGATCAATCCAGACCAGTTCAGACCAGTGGGTTCCTGGTACCAGTAGTGCTGATTCCATTTCAAAGTCTATACTTGGTCCAGTCCATCAAACTCCATTAATTTTTCCTATGATGACGTTACAAGAATAAACAATGGTAAAGTTGTATGTGATGTACAAACTGTAAAACAATGCTATAAACACTTTAGAACCTCTGATGTTGGTAAAAAATAAACCAAAACAAAAAACAAAGGTACCAGCTGACTTTTTTTTTTCTTTTTAATATTCAAAACTTTTAAAAACCTTTTTTTTTTTAAAAAACTTTTCTTCATGTAACAATTTTCTCAATCACGCTTCAATTTACTGTCACACAAACACATCCGACCCCACACAGCGACAAATACATCTACTGACAGCAAAGGCTCAGTTCCCTGTGCTGATCCTCCACCAGGTCACGACACATTGACGCTTCACTCTGTGGTACCATATGCAGTCGTACACGTGTGGCCACATCCACCCCACACATATTCACTGGGCTGTTCGGCCCCAGGGGAACATACTAGGGTTGATATAATAAGCAGTAGTGGTTGGTTAATTAAGGTACACCTACAAACCCTCTGCTGACCTAAACCTTTTGATTTCAACGCAGAGTCTCGACAAAGACAGAGGAATAAACTCCACTCCTCCCATGTTTATCGGTGTATCCGAGTGCACTGGTTGCACTTGTCTGTGCAAATATGACAAAAATACGCGGTGGCATAATTGCTCTTTCAGTTCAACTCCAGGCACAGGTGGCAGAGCAACGGAGAAGCAAGGAAGGAATTGTCTGCTGTTTTCACAGCTGCCAACGACGTCTGTTTTATGTGATTTAGTTTGATGTTGAAACAATGTAGTGGTTTTGGGAAGTGGAATTCCAAAATATTCAGTATTAATGAGGGGAATGTTTTTGAATGTGACTCAACATCTGACGGGTCCTAGTGTGTCCTTCTCTCGTTTCTTCTTCCCGTTCATTGTTGTAAGAACCACTAATGTAAAAACTGCCACAACACTCAAAAACCACCCGTACACTACCATGGGCTTCCATTCAGCTTTTTGGCTTTCCCTCGAAATTCTACATCCAGTTTTACTCTTTAAGGCACTTGCTGGTGGCAGAAAGAAGGCAAAAAGAAGCTAGCGGAGGGAAATGAAGACAATAGAAGGGGTGAACCAGGTCAAATATGGACGTTCAATCAATCTGATCTCAAATATTCGATTATTAGACTGAATTTGATGTGTGATGAGATTGTACTTTGACATTGAAAACACAATCAGTCACATTTTAAAGGGGGGTGGGGGGGTGTTAAACATCCGCATCATCGACAAACACCGTACCTGTACAGACACCTTTGATCTTTTGTTTCTTATAAAAAGTACCACCACATCATTAAGTTCACGATGTTAGTGCCACTTACTGTATGTCTGACTTTGTCTAACATACGTGCAACTGAAATTGGAAAATTTGAATATTACTCCACATCTACATCATCTACAGTTTGGCACTGAAAGCAGGCAATGTTTATGGGAAGAAAAAAAAAGATAAAGGGCAGAAAAGCATTTCCTTCAGCCTTTTGTTTTGGTGGTTATATGGTCCAGTTGTCTGGAAATTTTAGGAACACGCACGCACACCCATGCACGCACGCACACACACACACACACACACACACACACAGGACTGCTCTAAGGTGGTACTGCTTCAGATGTGGATTTAAAAATGCAATGTGTAAAAAGCTGAAACCTCTGTCGTGACTATCTTTTGACATCACCGGGAAAAAAAAAAGACAAACGTCTGAACCAAGAATCTTATTTTCAGTCATGCAAAGTTACACACTGCACATTTAATCTTTCCTATCAACTCAAGCACTAAATAAAAAACATGGTCTGGGCTTGGAAGCCAAAGGAAAATGCAGATATATGACGTGTTTATGTCCGACAGAGGAAGTAGCGTGACAGAAGATAAATGAGAACACTTATACTTTGCTGGTAACGGCACTTAAACCAAAAGTCTTCTGAAGGTATTCTCGTCACTTGGCCCACAAATGACTCGTTTGCAGAGCGGATGATGATCTAATTCATCATGTTGCTCAGGATTTAAGATGTCTCTCTAATATTCATCAACCACTGAGGTGAACATATTTTTACCAACTCTACTTTATGCATTTTTTTGAATAATTATTTGGCTCCTAAATTTTACAGAGACCAAATTTATGGATGCGATATAACAAGAGGGAATATTTTTTGTTGACTGAATGGTGCATTTGATTTTATTCAACATTTCCTGCAGATTGTAATTTCAACCACTTCATGGATAAACTGAGGACTATGCACTTGATAAGAGCTTGAGAGATAAGGCCTATAACAAGTGTATTTAAGACACTTTACCACAAGAATCTAAATTTAGTCCAAGCCCTTTTAAAGGATCTATGGGTACACCTGTCTTCAGAAGACACCTCATTCACTATCCATCATGTGTGGAGAGAACGAGAGAAGGAAACACTGCATTACATAAGGAGGATACTGCAAAAGAAGTCAAAACAAAATCACATGTAAAAAATACAAATGTTTGGCTGTTCAGACTACATGATTCGGCAGTCATGATCTTTCACTGCAAATAAAAAGAAGCTGGGCTTCAGCGACAGAATAACGTTGATAAAGTGAACTATTGGATATGACATTATGCACCTTGATTAACACTTTACGAAAGTGGCACATAATCAGTCCATTAAAACATAGGTTTCATGTTTGATATGTGAATGCAAAGCCACAGCACAAAGCCTACAAAACAAACAAAAAAGATTAACACAATGTAAGATTATTCAGCTGTGATTTGAGTGAAGAACATAGTCATCAGCAAAGAAACACACACTGCAGCTTATATGTGGAAAACATTTGGCCAAGGTCAATGTTGATCGTTGGTTTTGTTCGGACAAATCTCAATTCATCGTACCCTGAATAGTCTCTCCTTATTTGTGCCGTCAGAATCAAGGCTCCTTATTGGACAGTGGTGTGTACCATGGTTTTCATTTGTCGATAATCTTTTTTTCCACTCACTTCAGAGGTTAAAGTTCATCCGAGTAGTTCTGTGCTTTAGGTATTCGCTGTTGCCGACTTTGGATCTTCTTTTCTGGTAAAGCAAGAAGTGATGACACAGAAAATGTGACCTCAGACCTGATATAAAAATAGCCTGACCACCACAGTTTCGAGACAAAAAAAAAAAGGGTTGCTGTATTTTCAAGTGAAACATTAAAAAAAGGCTGAGTGGCAAAAAAGGAAGTATCCAGTCATGTCTCATTGCTCGACTTAATTTCTTCTCGATAATGCAAAAATCCTGATTCTTGAGGCAGCTCCTTCTTTTATGTCCTAACTTGGTTAAATTCAACTTTGAGTGACGCAGAGAAGCCAAACACACATATACACCAGCTATGTCCAAAATACTGAATACACTGCCAAGCGACCACAAAAAAATAACCCTTTGATTTCACAAAGCTCAACTGTAGTTGTATTACAAACGCCATTTTGCCTCCCTGTTTTCTATTTTTTGTGGGATGCCAAGTGGAATTAGGTGGTACAATGTAGTGGACATAAGCGCTTCGGTTTCAACCAGTTGGGCTCATTCCAATTCTTCATCTGTCCCAAATCTTCTTTCTTTAAACAGAATCTGAGATCACATAACTCCTCCTACTTCAGTCTTTATATGGTCAATGGCTTCCTGAGGCTCCTGTAGCCCCGCCCGCAGTCCTTATATAGTTATAACATTCACTAAAGTCTGTAAGCTCTTACTTCTTTGAACCCTTAAATGGAAAATGACATCTTGTATTTAAGTAGCCATCCTACGACCACAGCAAGAGGTCAGAGGTCAAAGGTCAGTGACTTTATTCTCAAGAGCGGCAGCAATCTGTTGGAGCCGGAGCGTGAGCTGTTTGTTCTGAGCTGCCGGGTCCTCATCTAGTGATTGGATGATCTGATGGAGACATAAGAATCACAAATGGACACATTTTGTCATTTAATTCAAGTGCAGTTGATTCCTTTGCTGCCATCTAGTGGTCAGGAGGAGTATGTTTATATGCAGTTGAAACAAACCAGTGAATGAACAGTATCATAGGTCATGTCACTAATTCAAGTCATTGTGTCTCTGAAAGTTGTCACTTTACAATGCGTTACGAATTAAACACTAGAATTTAGCACAACTTACCATTACTCACTTTTCAAAAGATCTTCACTTACATCAACCTGCAAGTGTATTTTAATAAGCTTTGGTAAACAGAATTCTGTCTTTTCAGTGGTTTGACTGCACTAAGTAACGCAATTTAAACGCAACTGTATAGCAGCAAAAATATATTACATTTGCAAAAGTCAATGGGAGATGGAAAACAATTTTTTTACTAAGGCACCTATATTCTTTATTACGTAGTTTTAGTATACAATCATCTTAGAACACTACGAGTGAGTCACTCTGCTCAACCACCTTACAGAACTATTCACAAACACTTTTACCTCAAAATCCTCATGATAACTCATTATTTACGAGCAGGAAGGTTCTCTACAGTATGGTCTTCTGTTACTAGCAAATAATGATCAATATGTGGACCATCACTGTAAATGGTGTCAATTGAGTCATGTTGGCCTGAAAACAATAAAAAAGATATCTGTTCAGCAGGTCTTTTGTTGCACCTGAAGAGTTGTACCAATGATGAGAAGCACAAATGTCTCTTCTTGTTGCACTGATGTCATTATTTCTATTCTATGAATGAATGAATGAATGAATGAATGAATGAATGAAAGGGTTTCTTACCACATCGTAGTATTTGCTGGCGTACTGGTACAGCTGATGTAAGGCCACCTGGGAATTCAGTTTGTCTGTGTGTTGCTGCAAGAAACAAGTAGTTTATGTACAAACTGGGTTCACATATACATTGTTGGACATACTCTAATGTCATTAACAATGCAATTGAAGACAAATGTACAAAAATAGCATCTGCACATTATTATTAAAGTTTCAGTATTCCCATCACGAAATAAAATTGTCCTGATGGAATAGAAATCTATAAAAAATGTATAGCTTTAAATTGGAAAACTGTGGTAATTTTCTGCACATTCAAAAGTAGTGGGTTAACCCTGTTGAGGTAACAGGGTTAACCTCAACAGATGTTCAAAGCATCATTGGTTATGATTACAAATTAAAGAAAGTGACTTGTGCACACACACACACACACACACACACACACACACACACACACACACACACACACACACACACACACACACACACAGTGGTTCATACCCTGGACACTTCAGCGAGGTGCGTATTCATGTCCTGGTCACTGACTGGAACCATGTTTCGGATGCCCTTGTAATAACTGAGGAAATACAAACAAAGTCATGTAGTAATAATTATAACTGAAAGCCTGAGTGATGAATCTGTATGTACTGCTATGTGTCACAAACTCACTCGTCAACCATCTTCTTGTACGTAGAAATCTCTTTTGCATAGAGGAGCTTGTTGCTTGGAGACTCCTACAGTCGGGAAAAAGAAACAGCATGAAGGTCTTTGTAGTTAAAAAAAACTCCTATCCATTACTAAAAAGCAAAACTTTGTTGTATGTGGATAGAAGATGTTTTACAGAAACAACACTTCCCCCGCTCCTCTGCAGTTAATTATCATCAGTCTGTGATGTTTAAACTGTGCAGCTTTATTCGGTGCGTAAGTGTTGTAATTAACTTCTACAACAGCCAGTTCCCATGAGCATGCCCCTTCATCTGCTATAGTGACTTCTGCATCCCACAAACACACAGGTAGGGCTTTTTTCAAACATACTCTATTCCTGGTGTGTGTTGCTCAAAAGGCTGCCAAACCAACAAATTATAGCAACAGTTGGTAACGATGATGTTTTTGGCAATGGTGAAACACAAATGAGTGGTTTTTGAGGACAGGAGGGAGCGCAGAGATGTTTCATTTCACAGACTGTGTTGAACAACATTTCTGTCTGCCATATGATGGCAATGCTGGGCACATTTTCTATCCAAAAGTGGAGAAAAGGGGAGATATTTATGGCATTTCCCTGTGGATAAAGAATGGTTTTGTACATTTGCTTCTGGAAAGGTAAACTAGTTAGCATGATTTTGGTGACAGTTCAATTAAACTTCTACTACAAACTACATCACCACCACAAAACCACCATAGCCCAGATTAATGAAGTACACAACAATGATACCATGAACAAAACCTGCACAACAGAGCAACACAAGCCAACAGAGAACATAGCGTTCTATTGGCAAAGTTAGGTAAGTTTGACTGTGTACACCTCAGTTTAAATACATTTTCAGTAAAATGGTAATGTGGGGCCGGAGGAACTGCGGTATTGTATGAGGAAGTCTGGAGTGAGAGAGGAGCGGTGCAGGACATGTATGAGGACTGTAAGACAGTGGTCAGGTGTACTGTAGGTGTGACAGAGAAGTTCAAGGTACAGATGGGACAGCAGCAGGGATCAGCTCTGAGCCCCTTCTTGTTTTCTATGGTGATGGACCGACTGACAGACGAGGTTAGACAGGAATCTCCGTGGACTATGATGTTTGCAGATGACATTGTGATCTGTAGTGAGAGCAGGGAAGAGGTAGAAGAGAAACTGGAGAGGTGGAGGTTTGCCCTGGAAAGGAGGGGAATGAAGGTTAGCCGTAGCAAGACATAGTATGTGTGTGTGAACGGGAGGGACCCAAGTGGAAGAGTGAAGTTACAGAGAGAAGAGATAAAGAAGGTGGAGGATTTGAAATACTTAGGGTCAACAGTCCAGAGCAACCCATAGGAAATAAAATTGAACTAAGGACTGACTTTAATTCTAAATGTTAATTGATGCATTCTAACACGTGTGGATTGGACTCAAATGCACACTGAGAAGGCCGTCACACACAAAGTACTTCTTAATTGAACAGAAAGTGTCCTTAAAAAAAGGTAAACTGGAAACCAAGTCTCTTTTAATTAAACAGAAAGTGTCCTTCAAAGAGGTAAACTGGGAACAAAGTCTCTAACAGAAAGTGTCCTTCAAAACTGGGGAAATTCTCTCACGTGAAAAACAACTTGGAAACACAGTACCAGGGCATCTAGCATGGGGTAACAGAATGCACACATGCAAACAACAGGGTTCAAGACTTTAGTCTTCAGGGCTTGAAAATCAGACTTGATAGCTTGACAATCTAGTAAATACTGACTGAGCAGGCAGAGTCTATATAGGCTGCTCTGGGATCATTGGGGAACAAGAGACAGCTGCAAACAATTGGAGCAGGACAAAATGGAGGACCGGAACAGACTGAGAAACGGAACTGGACTGAAGAGAAACATGTCCACAAAAATGGCAAACTGTGATAGCACTATGGCAGAACTTAAACTAAGTGTACAGAAAAGGTCTTGTTTGATCAGTGTAACATCAGTATGATGTAATCATACAAACACTTCAACTCCTAATTCTGCACGAGAGGCCATAGAGCCAAACAAACTTAACACACCACTTAATGTTGCTCTCGCCTGTCTGTGTAACTGCTTATACAACGTTTAATATTTATTCTGTCACTCAAAGTGCCACCTGTCAGTTACTGCACACACTGTGGATGTAAAAAAAACCTTGTATTAAATCTAATTAAAAGAGCAATACTTTAGCGAATGACCAAAATAAACCCCAGACCACACGTTCACTCCAAGCATTGAACTCATTTTCCATCACTCTCCTCAACACCACGTTTTTGAGGAGCTGAGCAGTTTGGAAGATCCCTGTTACATAATGATCTTACCCTGCTGAGTTTGTGCTCCGTCTTGGTGCAGGCGTCCATGAAAGTCTGAGCGATGACGTGCAGTGAGGCATCCACCACCTCCGTCACATGGACGTCAAAGATGAAGTGTGGATTCCTCAGGATGTTCACCCAAAACCTCAAGGGTAAGCTGAGGACACAGAGACACACACCACAGTGGCTTTAGTCACTTTCCAAGTCACAAACTTTAGGTCAAAGTTGTTAAAAATATAAAATAAAATGAAGCATTTTCCTTTTCAGGGCATGACATTTTAGTCAGGACTCACTCAACGGTAACAAACTTTAAATAAAACTAATAAAAAATATGTCCTTGGGGCTTTGAATTTTCTTAATTCCAGACCTTTTCAGACTTTTTAAGGACTTGCTGACACACCGTTTCGCTTCCCTTCGCTCTTGCCTGCATCCTTTCATCTCCTCATGCTGTCTCTTCCTCCCTGCTGCCTCCACAGACCATAACCCTCGTCAATAATTCACCACAGCTGATGAATATTTCATTGTCCGGCTTGTTTGTGTGTGTATGCGTGCATGTGTGCATGCGTGTGTGTGATTGACAGGCTGAGCTCAAGGCCAGTTTGAAAGCAGAGAAGTTTGGGGGGAAAAAAAAAAAGTAGAAAAAAAAATAACAATGCAAGCGATCCCCTTCTGTCTCCATTTCCTCTCCTTCTTCTTCTTTGTCATCATTTATCCAGCATGATAACAGCCTGTCAATTAAATCAGCCTTTCAACGTGCTCGACCGCATGGTTTAGCAGCAAGGAGAACGTAATTACACCCCTGTTCCGCTGATGAGGTAGAGCACACACACACAGCTTGAGAAGCAGCTTAATTATTTCTCTTAGTAGATTTTCTTTGCAGATCATATCTCTAGCTGAGATTCAGAGAAGCTTTGAAGAAAAGCTGGCAGACTCTGAATCAGTTAAGAGTCACATATTGAGTGAGTCGTTCCCTGACGGTGCCATTTATGCAACTCCCAGAGGAGGATATTCTACATTTGTACCATGTAACTTTCAGCCAAAACATGTTTTCTTTTTTTTATATTTTCTTTTTTTTTATTTTCCATTAAACATTACATTGCACCACAAAACAATCACATTTATTCACCACCAGGCCACGACCCCACCCACATTAACAAGGCCAGAAGTGGCAGCCAAAACAAAACCAAACAGCACGAGAGAAGCTAAGACAGGATGAAACAAAACAAAACAAAACAAGGAACTGCAGGTCAAGACAAAACAAAACCAAACCCGACACGACAAGACCAGACATTAACAATACGAACCACGCATAGAGACACATGTTAACCTCACACCTCCTCCATCACACATGTTCAACTCCGGTATATGGAGCTGAGTCCATGTGGTGT
>JAPTHA010177971.1:0-13746 GCA_029814585.1 Gymnapogon annona | reverse complement strand
GAATCTACAATGGAAATAGTCATGAAAATAAAGAAAACGCATTGAATGAGAAGGTGTGTCCAAACTTTTGGCCTGTATTGTATGTCCCACAAGTCCTGCTCGGGTATATAGAGCTGAACCTATGTGATGCGCTGGAAAAATGTCCATGTAATTTAATAATAGTTGCCATAGATTATAAAACATCGCTCTTCTATTTTGCATCTGGTAGATTATTTTCTCCAGGTTCACACAACTGTTCTAACCAAATCCTGGTTGGAAGGTGAGCATCTAATTTCCATTTTCTAGCAATACATTTCTTGGCGATTGTCAGCAGAATTTCTGTCAGCTTGTTTGCCACTCTTGGACAATTTGATTTTAGTTAGATTCACTAGTAGGCAGACTTCAGGGTGATGTAGAAATGTGACCCCATGGATATTTGATAGTTTCACATACCCACTGCCAAAACCCCTGATGTTAATTTCACTTCTGGAGACCCTGGATATCCTAATCACTGCAATGCATTACGGTTTTCAATTGTAAATATTTTAGTGGGAAATCAACTGTGTACTATATGCTCAAAATAAATATAAAGGCAAGATTTTAGAGATCAATGTTTTTGTGTTTTGTACGTTTCCTTATTGAAACACAAATGTAATGTAATCACCCTCATATTATCAACTTGATGAAATGGGAGGTACCTGGACGTCAACAAAGCTACGGAGAAAAGGTGTTTGTGATAAATAAAATGAGTAATAATTGGATTCAATGTCCAGGAAAATTTATGCTCAAAAACACATTCAAATTTACATTGAAATTCAGAAGAAAGGGCGATAAGCTATCCTAACAACCTGCATTACAACGCATATCTCTAAAAGTACTCCAGTTCACTGCTTCTCTTAAGGAGCATTTTATTTTGAAACGTACGCGTATGTAGCGTTTTATTTCGAAAAGCGGATGTGTTTCTGTTTCACGTGACGTACGTCCGGCATTAGCGTCGTACCCTGACTACAGAGGTGGCGAATCCTATAAGCCAAAACCCAGGGATGCAATACTCCTGGTCTGTACTGCTGCGGCTGTCTGCCAAACAGAAGGCAGTGACAACATAGAATCATGGCTGCCTCTGCAGCGGGCAAAGCTAGTGACAGGGATAACGCTTCCACTGGCAGTCCGAAATGTCACCAAGGGTCTCTGTCGCAGTCTCGGGAAATAATAAAACCCACCATAACGGAGCTGACCAAAGAAGTGAGGACGAACATTCTGTGCACCGTACAAGGATGTGGAAAGATTCTCCCAAACACGCCTGCATTGAACATGCACCTTGTCAAGTCCCACAGAGTAAAGGTAAAAAAATAAACTGGGGATGTCGGTGTTGGTTTTGGGCAGTTGGAACTCGCCGACTGTTAAGCTAGCGTTAGATGCTAACTGAGTGGTGAATTAAAACAAAAGTAGAAAGCGCAAGTCACGCAGCAACTTGGCAGTGTTAGCTAACTTGTGTGTTAGTTGTGAATAATGCTATAAAAGCACACAGTTGACCTGAGGCTTACCACTGTTTTCTTATGTGTAACTGTCACGTTAGGTAAAGTTACGAGCTGTTTAAAGTCTGCCATTAGCGATCTGGCTACAGTGAAACTAGCTACTTATGTTGTCAATTATTGATTTGGATCAGCTGCGCTAATGGCTGGTATTTACTACGTGGTGCACATGGTTCCACACCCCACACCGCATCTCGTCTAGTTGTCTCAAAGTTTAAAGTCGGAATGCAGGTTTACAGGTTCTAGTCTTAGGACATGCGATTAGTATTATTATGCTGCAGGCACGTTGGGCACTGAAGTCTAACGCTGCCCCCTGTGTCCTCACTGGACTTGGCTCTGTTGGAAGGAGGCACTAATTCACAGTCTCCCTTCAGTGAATGAAGTCCTTTGCTTGGAAAGGCTGCCTTTTGTTCAAGAATAGACTAAGGTCATTGTTTGAAAAAGGTGAATGTGAGAATTTGAATTAGATTTTAGAAGTAGTCCATGAGGCCCAGCTAAAGGCCTGGGGAGGATTGTCCATCGAGAAATATTTAAGGTAGAATCTGACATCAGTCTTAAGAAATTAAAAAAAATTTTCAGGATATTAAAGGTATAGTTGAAAAGACATCTCGGAAGGTGAAAGCTTTTTGCTCCTTGAAGAGAAAAGTACAAACGAGGCTTTGGTCACAACCTTGACCACATCAGCTAAAATGCCTTGGAAGTCAGTGTTTTGAATCCATACTATATGTGTGTGAAATGTCATTCCACAGCGATAATTCTGTTCTAGTTTACCTGATGACAGAGTGCTTATGTGCTACAATTTGTCACTCTGTGCTTTGCACTGTTTATTATAAAGGAATACAGCATTTAATTACATTGGGTATATCTGTGTCTTTCCATATCTGTCGCTCAGCTGTCCACCTTAGCTTTAATGTAACAGGAAGACTGATAATGTATTCACTGTCATCATTCACTGCTCACTTTTTCAGTGCCTGTATCTCAGCAAATCTGAACTGGCAACATAATTTGCACCACAGTCAGCCACTGCATTATTACATAATAATTTCTTGACATGACTCAGAGTTCAGCCAACGAGATGTTGTAGATGCTACTGTAACAACTAGCCCGCCTGTTCCCTTCAGGGGCTTCAGCAGATGGAGGTGACCTTGGTCACTGGAAAGCTGCGTTATCATAGAGGATGATGCATGTTTTATTTTCAGCACACAGCATTTTGTCAGAGTATCGCTGGCATCCTATAACGAACATCATGCAGCATTGATTTCACAAATACAGTTTGTATTGTTGAGATGTTCAGCTGTGCAGAAAACTGTTAAATCCTCCATCTGAGCATATTAGTGTCTGTTTCAACGTGTAAAGCACAATTTGTTTCTGTTGCGCTGCAGTTTTACCCTTAATCTGTTATGTCCTTCATTTCAGGCTTGTCTCTAAAACTCACTTGCCTGTGCATTTAGTGTTGTTGTGAGCTTAACATTTCACTGAATATCTGTTTCTCCCCCTGATGTGTCATTTCCCATTGTTTTTTTTCTGTCACTCTTGCTCTCAGGATGGTATAGTGAATCCCACAGTGAGAAAAGACATGAAGGGTTCTCAGAAGTTGTACTGTTGTCCCATTGAGGGTTGTCCAAGAGGGCCTAACAGACCCTTTTCACAGTTCTCCCTGGTTAAACAAGTAAGTCTTTTCTCCATTCAGCTTCCAGTCAATTGTAATACTACCCATGTAGTAAGAAAGTTATATTTGAGAGATTTTTCATTTGTGAGAAAATGTGTGCCATGTGATTCTGTGGCCTTTTCATGTGATGTGGGTTTTCATAAATCAAATTGAAATCTTTTTATTATAGCACTTTATGAAGATGCACGCAGAGAAGAAACACAAATGTTCCAAGTGCAACAATGGCTACAGCACAGAATGGGACTTGAAGCGTCACATAGAGGACTGTGGGAAGACCTACCACTGTACATGTGGCTGCCCGTACGCCAGCAGGGCCGCACTGCTCTCACATATCTACAGGACGGGACACGAAATCCCCATAGAACACAGGCATGTACAGATTATTTTCAAAAATATGTGCATTTGGTGATTGCTTCTAATACATTGTTACTTATTTGGATGTGATTCCTTGCAGAATCCCCCCAGTTAAAAAGAGAAAAATGGAGAAACTCTTGAGCGATCCTGAAAAAGTAAAGAGCAGTGAGTCGACTCGTCAGATCATGGCTGCTGGTGTGGAACTAAGAGAAAGCTCTCTGTGTTCTGACACAAGCCTTCATCTCTCAGACACTGTCAATTTGAGTTCCAACCCCACAAAGAATCTCCAAAAGTTGCTCCTGCCAAAACCCAAAATGGCTTTGGTCAGTGTCCCTGTGATGCAGCTCGCTCACCTGCCAGTCCTCCTGCCATCAACAGAGAGTGGGGCTGTGAGGTCTGTTGTACTTGCAGTGGACAGCCAGGGCTCTGTCAGTACCCTGCAGCTTCTGCCACAAGCTACAGCAGCTATGGTGCCACAACTCAATGCTAAAAATCTGAGTTTCAAGGACAGTATGCCTTCCTCTCGTTCTAACCTGGGCCCCATAAGCACAGGCGTGCAGGTCTGTCTGGATCCTGTGGGCATTGAAGACTCTCTTACCAGCCTGGTGGCGCAGAGGGGGAGGAGCACATCCACTAACATTCAGACAGATCAGTCTTATTTGTCCAAGGTACCTGCAGGGGTGGGGGTCGGAGAGGGAATAAGCATGTGCTCAGTGGGTGAGTCTTCAGTGTCGTCTTGCTCCCAGACAGACATCAGCGTGAGTGCCCAAGTCCTGCTGCCAGTCAGTGTTGAAACCCAGACCTTCTCCTCCAGAGCCAAAGCCACATCTACTATTGGAGCTCAGACAGAGAGCCAGTGCCTGAGCCATATCCCTTGTTCCTCCTCATCTGTGTTGCCACACAAAACCAGGCAGACCCAGACGAGCTGTGCCAGACCACATTCAGAGGAGAAGGCTCAGGACCAGGGTATCATATGTTCAGACTTATTTGGCAGTGACTCCCTCAGCGTCTCTACTCAAACAGCCCTGGACATCAACAACCCACTCACCGTGGCAGAGAGCACGATATATGGGGACACGAAGCCGGCAAGTGGTATGTGTTTTGGGGTGCAGACAGATGAGCTGAACGTGAGTAACATGGCCGACAACCAGACCCAAACAATGACCTTGTTAAATGATCTGGAAAACATTCTGTCTGACAGCATGTCGGGCCACCAGGTTCTCACAGAGGCGTCTGCAGGCTGCGGCTCTGGACTAGGCTCTGTCCCAGAGCAACACAACGGCATTGACTTTGACTTTGAAGAGTTTCTCAGTGCCGTGCACATCCAGACGCAGACGGAGGAGAGCGAACTGGGAGGACTGGGTGGGGACACGCCTCTGGAGTCTCTCGACATCCAAACCCAGACAGACTTCCTCTTAATGGATGAACTGGACCAAAGTGAGGGACCAATCCGAACCCAAACCACTGACCTGGAACTCTTTGACACCCACACTCAGACCGACCTCAATTTTCTCCTAAACGCTGGAAGCCACATGCCACTGAGCAGCATTCTGCGACATTCGAGCTTTTCAATGAGCACAGAGTCCTCGGATACAGAAACGCAAACAGATCTCCCTTCATTTGCCACAAGTCCTCCTGCTCAGACCCCCGTGAGTCAGGGGGAGCAAGCGAGGCTGCTGAACAGCACAGAGACACAGACCTTGACTAGTCAGGCTGAAGGCCTGGGACACCTTTTCCTGACCAGCAACGAAACACAAACTGTGATGGATGACTTCTTGTCTGCAGACCTGGCATGGAATATGGAGTCTCATTTCAGCTCTGTAGAAACACAGACCTGCGAGGAGCTGTGCGCGCTCTTCCAGCATCCTGAGAAGCCCAATCGCTGAAGCCGGAGCAGTTACTTGAGCAGTACAATTTTCTAATAGCTGCCTCTTCATATAGGAGGAGATGTCTGTGCTGCCCCTCAGCAGACGTCAACGGGCTTAGTCAACAAGTCTGCAAATGTCCTTGAGCATTCCACTGGAGGCGTCGCGTGGAGAGCCTTTGCAGGTGTTCTACCCCGACAACTCTGCTGCACTTTATTAGCTTGACGGGCATGATTTATCAGCTCCCTTGACAGTTTACGTATTTATTTGCACAGAAATATGTCTTGATAAAAATGCCAGTTTACTTCTGTATTCCAGTGTGGGGCCACTGTGACTGGTTGTCACTCCTTGGTCTGACACACACAAGCAGTTTTAAAAATGTCTTAATCTTTTATCAGTGTCGGCTCTGCCATAAAGCGCTGACCTCTTGAACAGCATCGGTGACGAGAAAAGGCTTAAATCGTTAACCTGTATGACGACTTTCAGACGTGCATACTCTGCATGACAACCACTTTAATCTCAGCTGTACACTAAACACTATTGTGCATTTAGTTTACAGTCGTGTCGAAACATGCATGAAGCCTTTAATTAGTCCGCAGCACAAGAACCATTCAAAACCAGTTTTCATCTTGTATGTCCAATAGCTGCCTCATTGATGCTGCCTTGTCAGCTGCAGCAGACTATAAACCCTTTAGGTTTTCCAGAAATAAACCTTACAAAGCCTTCAGTCACAAGGCATGATGCCTACCGTTACACTATGTGGCACAAGTTTAAAAAAAAAATGTAATTGTATGTCTCGTCTGTTGTTGCACATCTTTCATTGAAATGTGATCGTGCAGTATGAACACGTATTTGTTTTTGTGTCTGGGCCTTTATAGCTAATCTAGTTCACTTAAACTCAGTCAGTAGACTAGGGTGTCATAGTTTTGACTTATTCATTAGCTGACTGCAAGTGTATACAGTAGCAGGATGTTGAGCTGAAGTGATCTGGTAACGTTACTGTACAGAAACCCATTGTGGATTTGCGCTAGTATTAGCTACTTCATTGGCACAGTCGTCGTGTGTATTAACAACCAGAATTCTGACTGCAGGGAAGAGTTGTAATTGATATTCTCATTGGTTTCTTTCCATGCCTGACAATTGGACGCAGTATATTTTTCTTTTCTGTTGTACAAGTGACTAACCTTAATATTTGGACTGTGTTTCTGTCATATTGTTGCACTGAGTTACCTCATAGCACAGGCACCCAATGGAAGCTGTGTTTTTCTAGGGAACATATAGGCCTTGGTTCATTTTGTGTTGGTGCCTTAATCCAAATATTCTCATTATGTTAAAGACAATTCAATTTGCTGCTTGTTTGAACAGGAACTACACTAGAATCTGTTTGGGAAAAATGGAAAATAGGTGTTTCGAGTTCTCTGAATCCTTGGGTTATCCTTTGCATGTTTAATTCTTCTGTCTTGATATTTTCATCTTGGTTGCATGAAATATTTTGAATGTCCCTAAATGTTCTTCATTGTTTCCATTGAAAGATCAAGTTTGACCACGTAAAAATAATGCTATGCAGCATTTTATAGAAGACAGTTTGCCACCATGTTGACGCTTTTCCTGATAAGTGGTTAATGTTATGAATCATGATTTATTGAACCTAAAGAATGTACAGTACATGACACTGTGTCCATGTATAACATGCTTTATTTTTGCTTTACATCCAAATAACAATTTAAGAATACCTTTCCCATGTTAACAAATGATCAAATTCTATTTAAACACGTGTGTTCTGCTGTCTAGTTTGTGGTTCTTGCATAGCTGGTCTCTGTGGCTTAGTGGCGAGGGGAAAATGCCTTGCTTCAAACTTAACTATGCGTAGAAGCCTTGTGAGTCTCAAGTGTCAGTTACAGTGCTTTATTTTCTTCTCTGTAAGAAGTGCATGCAGACTTTCCCAGCACAGAAATATTTGTTGGAACAATTTGAGTTGCTGTTGCCTGTATGTATAGGGTTGCCTTGATTAACTGTCAAAACTACACCACAGACGTTATTAATAAATTGCTGAAAAACATTGGCCATTGTCACTTACTGAGCAACGTTGAACTGTACAACTAGTTTATTTGGTTCGATCCTTCCCATTTATACAATGACAGGCTGCATCATCCTACATCAACAAACACCAATGTGGTAGCCATTTTATTTCCTGTCCACGTTCAATAAAATGGTCAATCAAAAAACATCACCAAAACAACACTGCAGCTCTTAAACAGCAAAAACAAATATTAACATTTTTGAAGAGCAGCTGAGGTAGAATGGTAATATTCAACAAGAACTTTTTTACATTGTATTGCAAGACGTGATCCTTGGAGACTTATCAGTACAAAAGAAACATAGAAATGTAAGCAACATGCTCTACTAACAGTGTATACATTGTATTTGTGGAGCTCAGTAACCATAGCTACTTCATGTTCTCACAATGTTACAAAAGAATGATTACTTTGCAGTTTGGCAAAAAAAAATAAAAATACACAAATTATTGCTGTGGTCACACGTTTATGCTTTTTATGAGGTAGATGCAACATTAGATGCTGGTAATTACAGAAGCCATAGAAGGTCTAATGTGAACTCATAAGAACATAGAAGTCTGAAAAGACAATGCAATATCTATTTTGATTTATTAATTCAAGATTTTTTAGAAAGATGTTCTCTGAGATGTTAAGTCAGTCTTTAATAACTTTGAACATAACTGCTTGGTTATGTATAGTACGTCATAAATTGGTGCTATTAATCCTGGTTGAATCTATGAATTGCATTTACTTGAATGCTCTGTTATATATTTTTTTTCCCAAGTGCCTTGAGGCACACTGATCACACACATAAAAGGCATTGGGTTCGTTGTGGATCCTCAGGAGAACAGGCAGCTGGGGTGCATGTGGACGTGTGCACTTCCTGCAGTGCTGGAGTGTAGACTGTGACCCATGGAATAATTGGTGGGGTGCAGCGTTTCAGGTTTGGAGGACATTGTTACTTGATACGTCTTGGGGACAGAAACACTAATGGTAGAGAAATAGTTGGGGTTATGCTGGCATGTCCTGTACACGGATGGGACGGAATTACCGGTGTCCTTGGGCAGCTCCGATTTGGTTCCTTTCATTCCAGTCTTATCAAAGATGTAATAGTTCTCTGCTGTTGGATCGCCTTCTAAATACTTCCGTCCAACACAACTCAGTCCACTGAACCTCATATGAGGCCTTTTGATAGGTGGTAAAAAAGTGAAATTTCTAATGGGAACAGTATTAGTCGGCTTACATTGTTTGGGAGGCTTTGAGGGCCTGTTATCCAAAACATTGTACTTTGCAGACAGATGATGTTGCTGCCTCACAGTCTCGTCCTCCTCTGTTTTGTCCTCCTGTGTAAAATGTGATAGGATTTTCGGCATGGCACCAGGAACAGGTGACACTGGGACATCAGGTTGCGGAGAAGATGCAGCAGACTTACCACGGGACCACTTCTGCTGGTTCAATAAGACAGACTTCTTTGAGCTGTTTGGAAGTCCTGGTTGGGATTCGCTGCTCTGTTCACCAGCAACATCCACCGGACTATCTGCTGTGGTGGGGCTGTGGCTGTTGGTGTCTTTTCGCTTTGGTTTCTTGTCAGTCTTCTGAGGTAGAAGTATGGAGCTCAGTGGAGCAACTCTAGCCCAACCCCGGACCTGTTAGAAATGTCATTATTAATATTTAAACAAATGTATTTAAAGCACAGGGAGGGAAAAAATACCCGAAAGAGTGGATACACGTTTTTAATGCATTTTCTCATTAAGTCTGTAAACTCTAGACCAACAGGTAAAAATACAACCTCAAACAACATCTTCAACATGAATAGAACTTTTTATTCAAAGAACATCTTCAAAATGATTTCCATCATTTTCAAAAGCAAATGCAGTTGATGCATTTTGCTAAATTTTCATGAACTCGGTGCAATAAATCCATATTGCCTTCACTTTTGGTACATAAGATATTCAATTATATGTTCAGGCTTTATGGACACCATCTATATCAGGGATGTCAAACATGTGGGCCAGGGGCCAAATGTGGCCTGTCAGTGGTTCCAATCCGGCCTGTGGATGAATTTGTGAAATGCAAAAATGACACCTAAAGATATTTGCAAAAATTATAGTTCAGGTTCCACATACAGACTGGGAAAATAACTGAATAACCCATAATTACTTACAACTTCCAATTTTTCTTCATGTTAATGTAAATATTTTCATGTAATTGTCCAGTCTATACACTAAAACAAAGTATCACTTAGCAAAAAACACAAATAACCTGAACAAATATAAACAACCTGAAATGTCTGAATAGAAGTGTAATGATTATACCTGTTATTAAATGTTAAGTGTATTTGTAGATCCACTGTGATCTGTAAATTGCAATGCACAGAAGTTAACTAGATGAGGCATAATAGTTAAAATTAACTTTTAAAAAAAGATTGAGGTTGATAATGTTATTCACATTGTTTTAATGAACATTTTGTAGACGAAAACATTTTCGTCACATGAGGAACGTTTGAAGTTGACATTATTGATACGTTATCAATATGCTGGCCCCGCCCACTTCGGACCAAATTTGGCCCCTGAAATATGCGAATGGCGACCCCGGAAAGAAAAAAACCGGAAGAAAAACAAAGAAAGAAACTAAAAATGAGTTTTGACACCACTGCTGTATATAAAGAGGAATCCACTGAAAAGAGGATACGTAAACATAGATACAGCACTAAATACATCAACTAGACACTTACTGCTTCCTCCCAGCCGGAGTAACAGTGATATTCATGTGGCTCCAGTTCCTCCATGAAGTCCTCCTCGCTGATGTCCAGGAGGGCCTCGACTTCTCTCCTGGCCGGTGGTGTTCTGTCAGGCTGTTCGCTCCCCGGGGCTGGAGGGTCACACGGTGTTCCGTTAACAGGTGACTGATCCACTTCTCTCGTCGTCGCCATCGTGTCCTAGTTCACCGTTCAGTCAATAGTGGCGAGTTTAGCTCACAGCCATTATCTCCGGAACTGCTGCCATACTAGTTTGTAAAATCGTCTCTTCGCAACCTAGGGAGGAAAACGTTTTTGTTGTTTTTTTTAATCTCGTTTTGGTTAAAACACCGACATTTCTATCTCGAGTTTACGCTAACGTCAAGTATCCGAGTGCGTCGTTGCGTTCATGGTCCAGAGAGTTTCCCAAACAGAGAGCAGAGGTGAATGCCTTCACAGGACAAAACCGCAACTTCGTCGTCATGACAACCCGGTGGAGAGGCTGCGCCAGAGTGGTTTGGCTGCGCCAGGGGGAACGTGACGTTAAGGAAAGGGGGCGGGGCTCGATCGGGTCCCGCTGCAGCCCGGTTCAGCGTCATCTGAATGATATCAGAGTTACGCAATAATTCCAGACTCCCGTGGGCTCTCCGGCGATGCTCCCACGGTGACACCGGCACGAAAATGGCGAGAGGAAATAGAGTTTATACTGTGAATTTTATCGTGTTTATAAATAACTGCAAATGGTCTCATGTCGCACAAGTAATAAAAAAAAAAGTGTTTACATTGGCCTTGACTTGTCACATTTCACGGTCAGAAGGGGAAACTACCTGTTTATCACTTTCGACAGGAGACCATTTTGGGTTGTGTGTGTTTTTTTTTTTGTTTGTTTTGGGGTTTTTTTTGCTACGTTCAGTTTTGCACGTAGAGCCACAGTCGACGTCACTTGTAGTTGAAGTTAATAGTCAGCTGTGAGTGGACCGTTCTCACCGGAAGCAGAAGGAAACCACACGGCTGTCACGCAAGGAATGCGCTTGTTACGTTTTATTAATTTAATATTGAACGGCCGGAGGCATGCGTTTCTTATACATGGGGATTAAAAACGACCAATCCCTTGATTAAACTCACAATTTTGCATCTTCTTGCAACAAGAGCTCAGTTTATTGGTCCGCGGTTACGCAGTGTCGGCGTCTGACGCAGCTGGAGCACCTATCCGCGACTGGGACACTGACACCTGACGGCTTCAGCTCCCAACTTGCCGGTTTTCTCCCCATCACGACCACTTGGATTCTGCAGTGCAGGGGGAGAGGGAGAGTGTGTGCGTGCGTGTGTGTGTGCGCAGCGTTTTATGGAAACGGAGCCGGCGCATCCTGTCGCGATCATGCTGCCACCGAAGAACTGCCTGCCCAGGAACTACAGCTGCATCGCCGGGCTGTTCGGGAGTCTGGCGGCGGCCAATCCGCGGCTCGAGGATGGGGACGATTTCGACATGATAAACGTTACTTGTGAGCCCATCGAGAGCCCCGTGGTGGACGAGCGGCCACGGGGCAGAGAGGTGTTCCTGAAGCCCCCACAGAGTCCGAGCCTGCGCCGGAGATGCAAGTCTCTACCGACACCCACGGAGAGAGCAAAGTTAGAGATATCTCGCAGCAGAAGTCCCACCAGTGAGAAAAAGGTCCGATTCGCCGACTCTTTGGGTCTGGAGCTGATCTCAGTCAAGCATTTCAGTGATGCGGATGAGCCAGAAGTACCTGAACGCATCCTGGCCAAACTGCCCAAAGGACCCCTACAGCTCAACCACATGGACACCAAATTCCCTCGAGCTCCGACGCAGCCCGTGTTCATGGAGTTACAGTTCACGAACCCGGGCACGATACCGGGCTTCGAGCAGAAAGTGAGGGAGGTCAAAGTCATGTTGGAGAGCGTGGAGGCAGACGAATTCAGCCTGTCCGGGTTCGTGCGCGTCTTGAACCTGGCGTTTGAAAAGAGCGTCTCTTTGCGCTATTCTCTAAACAACTGGATCACATTTATGGACAGTTTGGCTTTGTATGTCCCTGACTCGAGCGACGGCGACACTGACAAGTTCTCCTTCAAGATCGTCATGCCCACCTTCCTTGACAACGGAGGCACGCTGCAGTTCGCAATTAAATATTGTGTCGGAGGGCAAGAATACTGGGACAATAACAACGGTAATAATTACAAAGTGCGGCGTCACAGGTTCAAGATGTCTCCACCTCGGGAATGGGAGAATGGATGGATTCACTTCATCTGAATGGAGCTGTCAACGTGCGCAATTTGCGCCTAATTATCCCCCGGTTACCTTAATAGCTACCGTAGCCTGCTGATTATTATTATTTCTCTTATTATTATTATTATTATTATTATTATGACGTCATGGTGTAAGACAAACCTATTTCAAATACACGCCCACACGCTGCGTGCTGGGCAGTAATCCTGTGATGGGTACAATGTTGGATGCTGTGAGATCGTTTGCCTTGATGTCAGGGCTATCTCTCTGCACAGCGAGCGAGTGCCCTTTGGGAGGGCATGTTCACGTTATGTAATACGGAGACACGTGCCACGGAAAACGTGCCGGGCATTGCCCACCGTTGGCATCAGCGTTCACTTCAGAAGGCGTCATTAAAACATGACGGCACTGTTTTGGTTTGAATTACACGTGTGTTATGCATGCATGCACAATTGATTTTTTTTTCTTTGTTTTTCTTTCTTTCTATTTTCTTTTGTGGAAGCAGGGCTCTTGTAAATCAGGTAGCATGCTCCTGCCATGTCTCACACTTGATATTGGGAGAAAAGGGAAAAACCTTGGACATATTGTTTTACGACAGTCACCAAAAAGAAAAAAAAATGGTGCCGGTGACTTCCCAAAGTTCAGTGTACAGTGTAATCTTCCTCAGTCATGTCATCAAAATGCCTTATACAGTATAAGCTATGATATGGGGAGATATACATTGAATGTTTCACTCAATACCCATTAACCATTTAATGACACATGGAATTATAGTCTTACTCAGACTTCCCTTCACTATCACCGTATTTTATTATTTGCCTTTTTTGCTATTGATAGCATTCATCTCATGACACCAAACATTACTCAAGAACACAGAACTAATGTCTAATCAGACAATGCTAGCGTATTTTTTTTCCCTAAAAAAGTAAACAGAAAGAAAGGCACTTTAGAAAAAAAGAATATTAGCCTTTAACAGCATCGTACTGTTGGGTCAGAGTATATTATCCAGAGTGAAGATGTAGATCTATATTACTAGCGAGGTTTGCAAGGTTCTATTTACCTCAGATTTATCTTGTACCTTCTCTCCTCTTGTTCAGGTTCATTGTTTCCAAACTGATTTTCAGAGTGATTTATTTTTTTTTTTCAAACGGATACATTCAAATGAAACAGTCGTATGTTTATAGATTTTTAAAATTCAAAACTCAATTCATTTTCTCCCTTGCACTTAGTTTTGTTTTTGTTTTTTTTGTTGTTTTTTTTTTGGGGGGGGGGGTTTCAAATGTAGCTATTAATGAAATTAATGTGTTTCTT
>JAPTHA010177889.1:0-13762 GCA_029814585.1 Gymnapogon annona | reverse complement strand
CTTTCCTATAATTTTATTTATCTATGGTTGTTTGTTTTAACATTTATAATGATGATTTCTTTTGGCTTTTTCCCTTCTGGGGTCGCCACAGCGAATCCAATTTGCTGATTTGATTTGGCAGGACTTCTTACATTGGATGCCCTTCCTTATACAACCCACTGGAGGCTCATGACGGGCATCGAACCTGGGACCCCAAGGCACCGCCCGGTACCTTACCAATTGAGTTATCCAGCCAGTGTTTTAACATTGATAATAAAATTATGTTTTAACATTTCTTTGTTTGCTAAAACATAAATGTTTTAACATTTATAACAACATATTAATCAAGAAAATCAAAAGTAGAAAAAAAAAAAAACTAATACAAGCATGTACCAGTTGTATTTCTGACCAATTTCACCTTTTCTAAATTCTCATGTGTCAAAACATGTTCAACATTGTAAACATGAACCCAGCATCACTTCTACAGTCATCACATCAGTGAAACCCAGTTGAACAGGTCCGACTCAGCTGTCTGAGCGCATGCGCAGACAGCACACACCGAGCTGGCATTAGCAGATAATAGCCTCTTTAGCTCCGCCTTCGTCAGTGCAGGTCTATTGGTCCGGGATGTGAACCACTGAATGAATGATACCTCGGTTGAAGCGCTGCTTCATGGTGGATGTAATGAATATGGACTGGTGTTTTCGGAGGGTGTATTCAGCTCTTTCACCTTTTCTATTGGTTGATATCCTGCAGGAGAATCACCGGAAAAGTTGCTGCGGAACTTCGTTGAAATTCTGCGCCGTGTTCAAATATTTTCCGGTCCCAGGCTAGCCCCACAGTTCAGACACACACACTTGTCTTTCACGTTTGTCAAACAGATGTCTGTGTGTCATTGTTCATGAAAATGATTCATTTTTTGCCTCCTAATACCGCGACTAAACTCCACTACCATAGCGGAACTGACACGCCCTGCCCCTCTAGCAATGACAGACAGCGAACGAGTGTGAAAGTTTGATTGACAGTTAATTATGGTGGTGGCAGGCAGGGGCAGGATACTTTTGATTGGTTGAAAATTAAACATGATTTACCAAGTGACCACTCAACTTTGTTATTACATTATTGACTCGTGATGAGTCAATAATGTTC
This sequence comes from Gymnapogon annona, assembly GCA_029814585.1. Lineage (NCBI taxonomy): Eukaryota > Metazoa > Chordata > Actinopteri > Kurtiformes > Apogonidae > Gymnapogon > Gymnapogon annona. The sequence continues at coordinate 12,634 of JAPTHA010177889.1, read as the reverse complement.
CTGGATCAGACCTCTGAACCACCTGTGTGTGACGAGCAATGCGTTGGATGCGAGCAATGCGTTTTAGAGCACCCCGCGGGTGACTCACACCGTCCCTGGTGTCCGCGGGACCCCTGCTCTAGACCATACCACATGGCTGCTCTCACCACAGTTTTGTACCCCTTTTCTTTCATTGTAGTTGAAAGTCTATCTCCTCCAGCTCACATGCTACCTGTGGAACATACCCACAAACAACACAGAACATCACTCCTTTGATTTCTAGCTTCAGTCTCACCATTCATCTGACACTCTTTTCACCTCCAGGACATTCTTAAACTCCTCCTTCAAGTTTCAGATTCAGATGCTTTATTGTCACGAGCACAGCACAAGTACTGTGAAAGTACAGGACAGGAAGGCAGGGTAAGTCAGAACCAGGTAGAGCAAAGAAGAGGATAAAAAAGATCAACCCAGCCCATGCCTTAAGGCACACACTATGGGGAGCAAAAAACCCCGGCATGTAGCACATAATAGACAATACCACAAGTACACATAGGCATCTACAATGGGGGGGGGGGCATGTTTGATTTGGCAAAGGTTTTACATCTGATCCCCTTCCTGATGCAACCCTCTGTCAGGGGTGGAGAAAAATGAGAAGCTCAGATGTATGGGACTGAAGGGGAACATAGAACATTAGTTAACTTGAACACAAACTACACAGAGAACCACAGGACCAAAAACATGAACACTCAACTTAAACACAAAGAGATAGCAGACCCAAACTCCACAAACAAACACTAACCTTGACATGAGGCAGAATACTAACATTCAGACTAACACTAATGAGGGCAACAGATTTCAGATCAGAGTCCATGTGAGTTAGAATGTCCGGGTTATGGCAGGCTGGAAGGATGTGAAGACGATTATGAGGCCATGCTGCTGGCTGGGCAATCAGCTTCTTAAATAGCTGGGCAATCAGCCACAGCCGAGCAGTGTGTCCAGGTGTTGCAGATCAGGAGTTAATCCCAGTCCCCTGAGGGAGAGGGTGTGGCCCAGCCACAGGATGGTCTGGCCATGACACCCTCTGTGTTTACCTGGGCTAGGGACCGGCACAATAAGACACTGGTTTCAACCTCCTTGTGCCTACAATATCCGGGTCATATGAGTATGTTGAACTGAAGACCTTCATATCTAAACATCTTATTATCTGAACCTCCTTCATAGATTTCCAACATGACCTTAAAACACCCTCTGTAATTTACTGGAACCCAGTGTACAGACTTGCTGGCATAATATGCTCTGTTCTTAGTTAAAGTTAAAACTCTAGTAGCAGCAACATTGAATGAGTTGCTGCTGTTTAATGATCTTTCTTGGGATATCCTCGTAAAACATTATTACAGCAGCAGATGAGCTTCTTTTTCACTAGTTTTCAGGACACAAACCCCTTGATTCAATTTACATGTTAAGGCTGTTCAGGTGATTGCTTAAAGTTTGTCGTTTATATCTACATGGAAGTGGCAATGTTGGCTTGGAATATGGAAATAAAGCTGCCCATCCTCATCCTATTATGTAACCCAATACCTGATACGGATAGATTTTCAACAGTTTTAAAAACAAACTGTGAAGAAACAAGACTTATAGAGATCAGATAGATTGATTAAAATATGCTGGGAAGTGGATTTTCTTTGCTAATGGCACACAAATAACCCAACAACACATTAACCTTGGGGCCCCTGAGGCATTATTTCAGTGATTATCTCTTTAAAAAACAAAACAAAAAAACAACCATAAATAAGTGAACCACCTGATTCGTAAAGAGAATCTGTGGACCTCACACATCCTAAGTCCTTCAAGTCCTGCTCAGGTATACTTCATAGAGCTCAACCAATGTGATGTGCTGGCAAATTTTCCATATTGTTTAACAATGGTTGCCATATCTTTTGAAATGTCCTACTTCTTTTCTGCATCCAGTAGGTTTTTTTCTCCAGGAATACACAACTGTTGACTTCTTCTGAACATGTCTTGGTTGGAAGGTGGGCATCTAATTTCCATTTTCTAGCAAAACATTTCTTAGTGATTGCCAACAGAGTTTCTGTCAGTTTCTTAACCTGCTTGGACAGTTGGAGCTTAGTTAGACTCCCTAGTAGAGACTTCAGGGTCCAGTGGAAATGTGACCCTATGGATATTAGATAGTTTCACATACCGCCAGCCTAAACCACTGAAAATTAGAACACTGCCGGGTAGAATGGAGAAATGTTTCTTCCTCTATTACCGTATCTAAAGCACAAATGGGATACATTAGAATTATATTTATGTAATTTATGTGGGGTAATAAACTGATTGAGGAAGTTGAACTGGACCCATCTATACCTTTTAAATTTAAAGTAAAGGTGCCTTCATCTCTTCAGATTCCTCCATAACTATTCCTCAATGTTGATTCCTTATTCCCCTTCCCATTTAGTTCTTGCTCTGTCTCTATCTGGTGTCACTATAGTGGACATAAGGGCTGTGTACATCCTTGAGATACCGTAGTTCTAAATAATGGTTGGTCAGCATCGCACAGATGTTCAACTGGAGACATGGGAGGTGGATTCCAGTGTCCCCCTTGCTAAATCCTGATAACATCATGTAGTTGAACATAACTGAAGAAGTCCTTGTTTGTCAACTCAAACCTTTCTATTGACGGTTAAAAGACATACATGCTCCGTATTTGTAACAGTGTTCTATACGACAATGGCTTTCTCCTGCCAGAATCTAAAGTTACCACTCTGAACAATCATTGGTAATAATCAGTTTCCCCATAGTGGAGTTTTAGGAGAGAGAAACCCTTCCATCTTAAACAAATCATGAAGTTTATACCCAATGGCGGGCCGTGCATTTCAGCCCTGGGCCAGCAGTGATTGCCATGTTCGCAGTCTCCACGCAAACGTTGCTGATAGGTGGTGTTTGCAGGCACGTCTGCCGATCCACACATTAGATTGGCAGTGTTCACAGGCGATCTACCCACAATACTTTACTATTCATATTTGTTAATAATATATTTTTAATAATGACTTTCAGAGCCTGCCACCCTGGTGTACCGTTCATAGTTATCAACTTGAGTGTCGCTGTAGGCGGCCTCTTTACAGTGTCTTTTCTTGAAAAGTTTTTCTTGTGATTGGCATTGTAACTAAATCTGCGATGAAAAGATATCTTCACCTCCTTCAGATATTGTGGTTTGTAAAAAACTAAACTAAACTACCTGTGGCGCTACACAAATGAGTTCTAAAATCTGTAAAAATGTTGTGTGATTTTTTGTGACAGTTGGACCATTTCCTGCCAACATAGCGACGTAAGAATATTTACGTTTTTCCACGAAACACCAGCAAAGAATCAAAAGGAAATGCCAACAATCAGACACAGATTTATACTTAACATCTACCAGACCCGCACGGACCAGACTCAGGCACAGACCCAGGTCCGAACTGCACGAACCAGCACAGTCGGGTTTGCACACATCAGTGTCCGGTCCTGGATCCCTGCATCCAGGTCCAGTCTGCACCGGTCAATTCACTAGCTTGCTTTAATGTGTGGTTATGCGCACATGCTCAGTGACTCCAGTGACTGGTCAGACCGACTGTCAATCAAAAGACATATTTCATTCTCTCCAGTGTGATAGGCTGATGCCTACATTTTAATGTCATGTGATCTACACACAATACCTTGACAATTGCCTGGTAGATCGCGATCGACGTAATGGGCACCCCTGAATATTAGGTGAAATTGGATAATTTCTCACGGCACACCTGACGGTCTCTCACGGCACACTAGTGTGCCGCAGCACAGTGGTTGAAAAATGCTGGCCTAGAGGCAGATTGTTCACCCTGGCAACACATGATAATGAATAATAATTGGATAAAAACTCTGACATAAACCCTGCCCTCGAAATCTCCACCTGGTTGGAAGCTGAGTAACCAACTTAGGAATGCTATGAAATGAAAAGTATAGACCATGGGGAATAATTTAATACATATTTGTGGAAAAATATATATAAAAAAAATATATTCCTGATTATGTTTAGGCCAGCAGAGAAGGCATTGCGGTCCTTGAGGGTCCACCACTGGTTATACCAAACTTGGATTGAATGGATGATTAAGGGGGTGTCAGTTGCTCCTTTAATTGTTCTTTTATTCCATTTACACATTATATTCACTGGTGTGTTGTTGTGTGTAGCAAAGAGGATCCAAATGCGGAGAGTCTGTGGTGAAATATAGTTGAGTTTATTTCTCAGTCCGTTAATAAGTGAAATACAACAACAATTCAACAAAGGAAGTCTCTTGGTTCTGGTGTGGATGCGGGTCAAATGTTAGGAGGCACTGAAAAAAAAAAGCACAAAAAACAGACTTAAGAATGCTATCCAAACTGTAACAGTGAAGCTCCATGAATCAATATCTTCAACGTTTCCCTTGAGTCCAAGGTTTACCACTTTGACTACAAGACAACTCTCTGACACTGAGGTGAGTCGCTGAGTCCTTCTTAAAGTCCACTTATGACCTGATCAGCGCGATAGGTGGTATAGTTAACCTCAGGACAGCAGGGGAGGGGAACCCTCAGGAGGAAGCACAGTCAATCTTTAGCAATCACACAGCTGGAACCGAAAATCAATCAATACCATTGACCACAATAAGGGTGAATACATCACATCTGTCCTCTTTAATCTCTTTCCATTCAATATCAATCCACAAATCATGGGAGCCTGTGTCAAACATCTGAGCCACAAATCTGAATTGACTAGTGTAGTAGCACAACTGAAAGTTAGGGACTTTCAAACCTCCATCCTCATAGTTTAGGGTTGGTCTATCCACACCAACTCTCAGTGTCTTACACAGCCATATGAATTGTCTAATTATTTTCTTAAGAGAGGAAAAGCATGTCACTGGGACTTGGCTCACAAGTGACTGAAACATATATAAGGATTTAGGCAGGGTATTCATCTATGTGACATTAATTCTACCTAATAATGTAAGACAGACCTGTGATGAACTGGCGACTTGTCCAAGGTTAACCCCCCACCATGAAAATCAAATTAAAGTATCTCAGCAACACTATCTCACTTTTATCAGGATTCATCTTGATAACCCCAAAACAAACTGCATGTCTCCAGTATTTCCTGGAAACAAGAGAGTGTTCAGAGTTGGTCAGGAATAAAATATTGTCCGCAAATAGCCAAATTTTATCTATACTAGTACCAGCCTTGAATCCACTTATATTAGGGTTGTTTCTAATGACCTCTGCCAGCAGTTCAACTGCCAGTGCAAAAAGGGCGAGGCTAACTGGATCCGCCTGTTTGTTGCCTCTGTAAAGATGAAATGGCCCCGTTTGCGATGACCCTGACCTGTGGAGGACAGAGCTTTAGTCAGGTCAATAAGTCCAGTGCCAAATCCAAATTTCTCCAAGACTCTAAATAGATATGGCCAACCATATCAAAGGCCTTTTAAGTATCAAGTAACACCGTGACACTTGATATTTTGTCTTTGTTGGCTAGATGTATTATATAAAAAACAAACACCTGAAGTTATTAGTAGACAGTCCATGTAATAAAGCCCTTTTGGTCAATGTTAACCAGCACAGGGAGACACTTCCGGTCTTCTAGCAATAATTTTAGTGACTAATTAAACTAAAGAGTGAGGTCAGTCTGTAGGAGGAGCATTTTTGGGGATCTTTTCCTTTTTTTATGAATGACAAGGGTAACAGCCTGGGAGAAGGAGTCCGGGAAACATCCATCCCTTCTGTTTTGTTCCAACACTTCTATCAACAGTGGCACAAGCTGGTTTTGACATTCTTTATAAAATCCAGAAGGAAATGCATAATTTCCTGGCAATTTAATTTCCATATCTGATTTGAGAGCTTACATCAAGTCGTTGCTAATAAAGGGTTTCTCCATCCACTCCCTATGTCAAATCAAAGGTTATTTTTGTAGCTCCAGTTCACAACAACAGTTATCTCACAGTGCTTTACATATAGGGTTGGTCTAACCAAACTCTTGGATTAGTTGTCATAGAAATCCAACACAATCCTCCAGGAACAAACACATTGGTGACAGTGGCGAAGGAAAAACTTCCTTTTAACAAGCAGAAACCATCTGCCTAGACCAGTTGGGGTTAAATTGGCAGAGAGAAGCAAGACAAAGAGAGAGCGAGAGAGAGAGTGAGAGAGAGAGGAAAAGAATGACTGGGAGGGTTGAGTAAGAGGTGAACACGTGGAATTGTGATCACAATTACAAATGCAATTCCCTGTATTCATCTGATAGTCATGTAAGTTCATTTGAGGGTAAAAAATGAATCCATTTGAGACATATCTACTTGAGGCATATCTCCATGATGTATAAAAGTCCATGTAGTACTTTTTAAAGGTTTTATTTATTTCAGTTGGACTATAACTTATATCTTTGGATGGTCATTCTATGGCATTAAGTGTAAGTTTTCCTCCTTCAGTTTGCAGTTTCCATGCAAGTACTTTTTGTGCCTTTTCCCCATATTCATGAAATTGTTGGGTTGACTGAGTTATCACTCCCTCTGCTTGATGGTACTGAATAGTATTCAGTATGTTATATTTTAATTGCAGGTTCACCAGTTCTCTATATACATCATTGGCTGGGTTCCTTTGGTATGTTTTCTCAAGTGCATGTATTTGTAGTTCTAGAGCATTCAATTCGGCACTATGCTTCTTCTTTAAGCCTTTAGTGTAGGATATAATTTGGCCTCTCGGATAGACTCTCAATACATCCCAGATTATAAAGATATTAGGAGCAGATGATCTAGTTGTAGTCATGAGAAAGTCAATGTTGCGCAATAAAAGTGCAAAATTCAAACTGTTTACGGAGAGTAGGGTTCAGTCTCCATATGTACATTTCAGTTCACCTGGGAACTGACATGTACAGGCTAACCAGTGATAAAACCAGTATCACCAGTAATAAATACCACTTGTCAGGGATTTAGAATGTTGAACATGAACAGAACAACAAGGATCTGGATTATCTAGTAGATATAGTTTCAGAGCTCAGCAATTGATCAGTTCAACTGCTTTTTGACTCCTGGTTGGACTCCATAAAGCAGTTAAATGGTTAAAACACACACAGTACAAAAATTATATATATATATATATATATATATAAGTGAAAATCACCACACCAGACTATGTTGGTCTGTTTTTTGACCTCCCATTCTACAGGCTGTGGGGAGTGCAATGAACATGCTCAGATGTCTAAGGAAACGACATTTAGAAATTTTTCCTACTGAACAAATCGTTTTGAATTTTTGGAATATTTAAAATAAATCAGACACTCAGCACATTCACCACCGACACGTCAGAGGCTAAAAGGTGAAGACCCTCAGTCCTATGCTAAAAAAAACCCCTCTACTTCATAATGTTTAAAATATGGCTGAGCCCTCTGGTTAGCAGTTAGCCTTTTTACTGGATCCACTCCAACATATGGGTTTGTCCTTGGTTCATGTCCGTTACCAGCAAGCTACATGAAAATCAGAGCTGCATATTTGGCAAGATGTTGCTGATGGACAAAAACCGAGAAGGATATGGAAACCCACTTTGGCAGAGGTAGTTGGTGGCTGTGCCAGAGTAGACAGTGTGATAATCAGAATATAGCCTTCGTAAGGTTGGCACTAAAGACTTGTCTGTCTATTCAATATGCAATTCCTCAGGGAGTTAAGGATCCTTTGTTAGTGCTTACATCAGGCCCCAAGGGCAGCATCTTACCTTTTCCTGATAATTATTCAGGACCTTAATGGTCTATTCAAAGCTGGAGTTTTTTGTCAACTTAGTATGTGGTTTGTGCTAGATCAGTGTGAATATTTAGCACAACTTTGCCATTTCAAAGGAGAACAATAAGTCTTTGATTTGTAAAATACACAAACAATTAAAACATATTCCTCTAGTTGAGGAACCTTGAAAACTCAGATGCCTGCACTGGCACAACCACTGAGTGTTTTAAAATGAGTGAAATCTACGAGTGCTATCACTAATCTACAGTGTTGATTGAAAGAGGAAGCTAATTTATTAATATCTTTTAGGGAAGGGTAGGGTGTGATTTTGCGTAATGTTGTTGAGACCATGAGGTTCTCTATAATGAACTGAGATGTTGCGTTGGTGTGATTAAGCTGTAATTAATATGGTGTAATATGATGACAGGGGCTGTGAAATGCAAATGTGGTTTGCTACATGACTGTTCCTTCTAAAACAGAACCAATTACACGGGGAAGTGTTTAGTGCCACTCAGTATCAGATACGCCATCGCAAACCTAGATAAACACTCCAACACATGCATTAATTGCACATACAGAGACGCATTTAGAAGTAAATTAAAACAAGTCGCAGGTAGCTTTCATCTACCACCAAATGTGGACTCACAAGGATCTGCACTGGTCCGTACACTTCCCATGCAGATGGCTTTCATTTCTGATCAGCACTGCCTATAAGAAGAGAGAGGTGCAGCTGGGTGAGTGAAGAAGAGAGGAAGGGAAATGTGTGTCTGTGTGTGTGTGTGTGGGGGGGGGTGGCGTCACAAAAAATATAAGAGATAAAAACTAACCCATTTGCATATGAGACTGTAGACAATAAATGTATCTGTGGTGTGTCTGAAAGGAAACAGCAGTGATGAATGACCTGTTTACTGAACCCCAGAGAAATACAGTACACACTGAACTCATACTTTCATCCATATGTGATGATTTCTTTTGGCTTTTTTCCCTTCCTTGCCTTACCAACTGAGCTATCCAGCCGAGTTAGCTCAGTTAGCTCGGGCTAACTTTCATCCAGTTGTAAAATAGAGTATTTATTGGATTAAACCAAATGTTTCTTTGAAAAGAGAGTTTCTTGGGTTGAATGAAGTATGCCTTTGGATAAACCAAGTGTTCCAGAGTAAAGTGGGTCTTGTCTTGGGTTCAAGTCAGGAGTGTCCAAACTTTTTGCAAAGAGGGCCAAATTGATGAAGTGAAGATACCCGGGAACCAATAATTCCTTCTTCATTTTTTTTTTTTTTTTTACCACAAAGGTTACATGAAAGTACACAGTGTATTGAAACAAATTTCATTGTCACGACTACGTTTATTTTTTCAAGTAGCAAGGTAACCCAATATAAGCCACTCAGGCAGGCATGAACAACTCTAAAGACACAATTCTGCCTTTCATTCACATATGGAGAGTCAGACACCATTGAACAAACTGTATAGAATAACTTACATTTCCATGAGTTTGCTAACTATCTTTGCCTCATGAACATTTTAAACAGGAGTTATGAGTAAAAAAAAAAGTGACCCGTTATCATTAAAGTTTAAAACAAGTCAATTTTCCCTTGTCTTACAAGCTCTTTCAGGAAGTCAAAGTTTGTGTAAGAACTACAAGAAAATTATACTTTATTAATCCCACAACAAGAAGTTTCATGTTGATCAAACCCAGTTGTCATAATTGTTCTCAGACCAGAATCCAGATGCAGACCAGATAATTTTCAAAATAAAGGTATTTATTTTTATGTTCACATAGTACTTACACTGTACACTTAACAATTCGACTATGGTGAACTCTAATTACCAAACAGCGCCGTAGGAAAAAACACAGTATTTAACTATATATACACTTAGCCAAAAAGCCCACAACAGGAAAATCATAAATCCAATAATATAAATCAAAATCACTCCAAGGAGGAAAACACAGTCTTTAGAAACAGAAATCAAAAAATCTATCCAAAACCAAATTTGCTCTGACGAGGACACTACAATTTGGAAATATTCAGATCAAAGTCAACTCTATCATATACAAGACTAAACTGGGTTCGATACTCACACAGGGTTTCTCACAGACAAGAACAAGACAAGGTGTAGACATGATGTGTAAAGCTCAACGATGTCACGAAGTACTGAGGACCAGACACCGACTTATAAAGGGAAGGACTCACCAAGGTTGACACACATTGGGAATTGATTATTGACGAGACAAGAGGTGGGAATGGGTGCCTGGAGTGAAGCTAGATAACACACCAGGAGACAGACACAGGACAGGAAATGAATCACACAAAATAAAAGCACCCATAAACCCGGAAACATGGCTAACACCAGTTTTTGTGTTTCCTGTTTGTGTGACTTCCTGTCTGTTCCTGCATTCATCTCCTCGTGTCTCAATTTGATTCACTCCCAGATTCCTTCCCACCTGTGTCTCGTTACTAATCATCCTGATGTGTTGCACCTGGATTCCCTGTGTATATAAGTCTGTGTGTCATCCCGTCTTTTATCAGATCGTCGAATGTCTTGCACTAGTAAAGTTTTTCTCGTTCTGTCTTGTCTTGTTCTGAAACCCATTAGTGAATAATCCTTGTATGTTTCGTGAGTTTTTTTGATTGTAAATAGGTGATTTGTATTTTTCCTAAAAGTTTTTTGTAAAAGTAATATTTTTTCCACTTATGTGCGATTTTTTGGTTCTAGTTTTGAAATTAGGATTTACTGGTTGTGGGAAATCGCTTTTTGTTTGGATAATTGCTGTTAGAGATAAGAGTATTTTGTACCTGTTCCTGAGAGAACCTTAAATAAACTCCTTTATTTTTGAAACCTGAAATTGGTCTGCGTCTGGGTTCATCGTCGTGAGTTCTAATAGTTATAAGCAAATTTGTTCTAGTGTTTAATGAAATAAATGTACTTTAATCCATTGCATTAGTTTAGCCTTTTTACTGTTAAAGAACTCATGACATTAATAAGAAGGCTGACACTGAGATCTCGATTCTAATAAAGAAAGTAATACAAACAAACAAATTATGCGTACGCACAAAAACCTGGCATTCGAACTTTTCTATGCTCACGTTCAGATGTATCAAGAGTGAAATGACCGTGCAAATGTGCAGAAATTGTTAATAACATGAAAAACGTCATTCATCAGAGTAACACGCGCATCAGAGATACACACAAGAACAATGGACACACCAGCACGCCATCTCACTGCCAGAGTAACACCTAACCATACCATAACAACCACACACGTGGCGCCATTGCTGCCCAGAAGACCATTTGGGCCGTATGCCTGATAAATGCATTTGATGCAGTTAAAGTTAGTCAGAACATTTAAGAGTTAGTTGCCGATTACCCACTGGAGACTACTGCACACCTGGGTGAGGACATCACCATGCATCTGCAGCTTGACTGTTATTGCACACACTGAGGATACATCCAGAACGTCGGTCCGGATCCATTTGGCTGGGACTACGTGCCCTTGTCTTCTTCGGCCTCCTTGTGTGTTGTAAAATAATCGATTCACCAGGTAAACATGAGTCCTAGTCTTTGGTTTTCTCTTTGATATCATGGTGCGGTTATACATGAGCCTTAATTTCACGTGTCTCTGTACAGAATATTGTATTACCCGCATAATGAATACATGTATGAGTTTCACAAATACACAATATAAATTTCCCTTGGAAGTGATGGAGACACCCACAGGTGCCACATAGTTTCATCAACAGACCTCTGCTTGACTTCATGTTAGTGGGGGAATCCCACCAGGGGACCCCGTTTATATTCTTTACATATTTAAAGTTTTGTTTGTTGTGAGTTTTCTGGATTTAAGCCGACACAGGATTTCTGTATGAAATCCATGAGGCCCCAGGCACCTCATGTACAAAGACTTGCATGGACTTGTGAGCCATAAATAACACATAAGACTGAAGCTGCAGGCCATATGAAATCTGGGGCCGGATTTGTACATGCCTGGATGAAGTAGAATGCTTTTTAGTGCTTCTTGGGTCAAGTAGACCATTCTTAGAGTTAATGAAGAGTTTCTTATGTTATGTAGAGTGTTTTGTAGTATTTCCTAGAATGACTTTTTCATGCTACTAGGTATAGAGACTGTTAAAACCTGGATTACCGGTAAATGGAATTTAGGATAAAATCTTTCCTGGATTCCTGGAGAACAATTCTTGGATTACTTCAAGTTTTTCTTGGACTCAGCAGATAATGTATCAAGTGGTCATCATTTAGCTACAGAATTTCTTTGGTTAAGTAGTGTTTGTTTTTTGGATAAAACTGAGCATTTTGTTGATTTTGGGTCTTTTCTGGGTCAAGTAAAACATTTCTTAGAAGAGTAATTTATTGCATTACTTATAATGCTTTTTTGTACAAATAGAGTGTTTCCAGGGTTAATTTCAGTTTTTTGTTGTTTATGTTGAGTATTTCTTATTTCTTTCTCTACAGGATGATATAACTCAAATGCTCTAGAGGAGATTTTATTTGCTTAACCTAACTAATGGTAAATTAGGGGGTGGTCAGTGTCATCATATGTATAGGTTTTGATACATCCTCCTTAATGAAACAAAACTTTATTATTATTGTTATGTTGTTTATTATTGGGGTGTTTTTTTCAAACTTTTTGATGCTCTGTAGGTCAAAAACTCCATCTTGGTGTGTCTCAGGAAGATACCACGTGAATATCTTCTGTTTTGAGTTAAAAATGTTCTAACATAAAGAAAATGCATGGTTAAATGTTTAACACTAAAGAAAAACCTGCAAATGTATGACACCCCAATGTATGACCAAATCCAGTGAATGGGTTTGTGAATATTTCAAATTTCCAACTTTTCTTTCCATGGTTACTTCAGAGCTCAGTACTGCTTCTCCCCTTTTGTAGAGTT
>JAPTHA010177866.1:0-13764 GCA_029814585.1 Gymnapogon annona | reverse complement strand
TGTGTGTGTGTGTGTGTGTGTGTGTGTGTGTGTGTGTGTGTGTGTGTGTGTGTGTGTGTGTGTGTGTGTACGAGTGTGTGTGGTAAATGTGGGTTTTTGCGTCTTTTGCCTTCATGTTTGTGTTAGCGAAAAAGAACCAGACCCAGCGACAGTTTTAGAGACGCAGTGCAGCTCCACATGCTCTCATGACCCTGGGTTTTATTGGACTATCAACAAATCCAGATCGAGGGGTTGGTGGGGGGGGTTGCTGATCGGTGACAGTTCAGACACCGGCCTCCACCACACACAGCCTGACCTAAGCAACATGTGGATGCCTCCTCGCTGGATTTGAAGATGTTGTCTGTTTGGCACCAACGGAGCGCAGCGATGGCCTGAAGTTCGATAGAAACCAGCTGCTCGCCTCCTTTTTCAATGTCAGAGGCACTTAAAGGACTTTTAAAGCCGCACCAGCGGCTAAAAAGTACCCAAACCGATACAGGGTCGAATAGTTGAAGCATTTATATTGGTGAAGCCAAATATGACACATCATCACATTAACTATGAGCTATTTGGAGTAAACTTTAATCCATTATATTAAGACATGAGAACAGGTCAAAACAAATGTGTATAAAACCTTCATAAAGTGACGCTGCTACGACACTTACATTATTAGATTCATACTTTAACCCTTTCATGCATAGTGGTCACTACAGACGGGAGCAATTTTCGCAAAACATATTTTCACACAAAACCATACGGAGCATCAAATTCAACTCATCCATCTCAAAACCTCAGCGTAAACAATGACTTCGGCTGCTGACGTGTGCTTGTCGAGATGAAATGAGATACATGGTACGACTTCAGCATTTCCCTACCCATCGTGCCGTGGCAGACATGACGGATCATAAGGTGTGACTGACCGATGGAGCTTCAGATCATCCCGTTTCTGCTTAAACGTCTCTGTAATGGTGCCCGGATTCATCAGCTCCATCTTCCTGCCGTTGCTATGTTGTGACGCCGGCTGTCCGTGTTTCCACCGGGCCTCTCCACAAACACATACAGATCCCAGCGTTGACTCACAGCCTTGGGGCCTGTGCTCCAGAACCAAGCCCTGGAACCCTCAGAAGCCCGACGCTACACACAATGGTGGCTTGTTTCACCTCACGATGGGAAGTTGTGGGAGATGCTGCCGTCACCTCAATAAAAGTCCAGAGAGGGAGCTCAATTACTCTAGAGCATTTTTGTCTGCTTGTAAAAATCATCAAATATTTAGGCAGAGGCCAGACGCTGTAATTTGCAGTTTCTGAAAGGGGCGTTGTTTTATTTTTACTCACTGGCCTTCGAAGGGGCAGCGGTTGTCTTTGGCTTGGTTACCGCACTCGTTTAGATTTAGAGACCATAATACAAAAGGGGAAAACAGGATTTTTTTCTTCCACAGCAGCTCGTCAGCCACAGCTCTGGTACGGCAACTGCGTTCAGCCCATTCCCGCCATGATATTGTACGAGGGGCATGTGAAAACAGTGTGCGCTGTAGGATCATGGGATGCATTTGCAGGTCATTGTTTTTGGCTTTAATTCACCGTCTCGCTCCTAAACTCCCCTGAGCTATTCCTCGTCTTTAATAAGCCAGTTCCCATGGGGCGGAAATTGTCTGCGGTCGCACTCCTGCGCACCTCCCACCCCAGTGAATGTATAGAAATGAGACGACTTTACCATGTGTGTGTGTGTGTGTATCGGAGTGTGATGACTCGTGCTAGTGCGCACACACAAGGATGTTGTTTTGGGGTTTTTTTGCCTAAGATGTGTGCACATCGTATGACAGGTCGGGTGAAAGTCAGTGGAGGCTGTAAATCTAATTGTAGATAAAGCACACTAACATGCTCCTCTGAAAACAAATACCTCACCTCGTCCTCGCCCGCTCGTGTGAAATAACCTCTGCATATGGGTCCAATCAGACAAGGGGTTGCCCAGAAAATGAGGGAGAAGTGTGGGCTGCGGAAGGTGAGCCAGCAGTCACCGGTTCCTGCATTCGTGTTGCTTACCACCATGTGCTGTGGATTATCATACAGAGGCGTTTATACCCCCCCCTTCCTGCCCCCCTCCCCCACTCACATCCCCGCAGGGAGTAAAAACAGGTTTTCTTATAGGAGACAATTACAAAAGGTGTCTTTAGTTCCAGGTCTCCCCTTAACCTCTGCACCTCCGATCACCTCCTACCCTGCCCCGAACCCCTCCCTGGGGGGGTGGAGGGGTTCTTACCTCGCCGCATGTACTCTGATGTAACCGTTTATTTTATGGAAAGTTTAAGAAAGGCAACCCCATGTATGTCCCGCTAGTGCGAGACCGACTCTCGTTGACGTTATCTCTTGGTATTGTTCACTTTTTCCCATAAGCCATTAATGCCGTGATTAGCAGGTCGATTCTCTCACAGGACGCAGACAGGTTGGAACGGCCAGTCAAGTAATACCGACAGTCCAGCACGACCACAGTCAGATACCCAGAAAAACAATAGTCATTAAAAATGTTTTGGTCTACATGCTCTATTTCCTCCCTGGGATGATACTTTGATTGCATCTCATCAAAACGTGGTTTGCAACAGATTTTGTTCCATGTTACACATGGATGAAACGCCGCCTGCAGACATTGCTTATTTCATATATTCGTGTAGAGCTTTCATCACCTTCCTCGCAGACCTCCCAGTTGGATTCAGCTGTCAGTCCAACATTCCATACTTTACTTAAGCTCTTTACACTTGGGCAAATGTTCCTCACACTCCAGAAAACAATACATTTGGCCTCACTCTGATTAAGCTAAAGCAAAGTTCTTCTTGTTTTTATCCCACTGGCATGTAATACAGGAGTATGTAGCAGTCTACGTGTGTGTGTGTGTGTGTGTGTGTGTGCACGCGCGTGCGAGCATGTGTGTGTGTGTGTGTATGTGTCATCATCATCATCATGTTGTTTCTGGAGCATACCTAGAAAAATACTCGACATTTTTCCACCAAACTTTCTATAATTTATTGGTTTTATCTGGGAGTGGTGACTTGTTATTCAGCAAAGTGTGAACCCGAACAGATGATGGAATAAAAACAATCCTTTCGTTTCTGGAGCATAACAGATCAACCATTTCCACCAAAGCATTGACAGTGTATCAGTTGTGTTGACGCTCTCCTTGAAAGCTGTCGAGGTTGGCATCGGTTTCATCAGTCTCTTCCTATTGGACCAGAGGACTCCACTGTCCCCTGATGGCCCCTGTCTGTATGTATCTACTGTATGGACAGGTACATTACATCCGTCCTCTGATGGAATGTCTTTGAATTTGGGACCAGACTAACATGACCTCAAGGTAAAACTGATCATATTTTGGCTTCAAATGTTTCAGTGTAATTCGATGCTGATGATGACAAAATACCATAGAAATATCTGATAAAAGACAAAATAATGAACTGATAACATTTTTAGTCTTTTGTAAAAACCCTTATTCACAACGCTGTACTCTAAGCAAAGAATGCATGTTTTTCTCACTGGTAATAATGATTCACTGGAATTAATAAAGTGAGACCTTCCATTTTGCCATAAAATTCCCTTAATGCCTTTTATTAAGACTCCGACTTGACTGGTTGTGGGTGGGAGTCAAAGTTCTCATTTTCAAAAATTAATGTAATCACAAACAGCAGAGATTCGCAGCGTTTCTGCAAAAGGCTCGCATCATAATCCTCAACTGCAGAATGCAAATCCAGCGGGTTGGCGGTGTTCGCTATGTGTCCGTCATGTCGGTTCTCCCTCTGGTGTCTCGCGGCCACGTAAACCCACAAGTCTATTCTAACTATTTAAGTCCTTTTCAGCGTTTCCCCGCGTAAGGTTGTACAAATGACAAAGACAATTTTGTCTCGGCAGTTTTATTAGCTTGTGGGAGTCCCTGCTCGTGACCCCGGAGGCATGTTAGAGATGAAGCCAAGTCACAACAGGAACGTCGACTGAGGCCCAGACAAGCGGCTGAGAAAGCCATTGTCAGTGTTGGAGGAGAAGACGTCGTCCTGGCAAAGCACTCAGGTCAAGATCCAATGGGCTGTGGTCTCTGCGGCCCGCTGTGCGTCTTCCTTCAGTTGACGTGTCCTTTATGAGCGCTCCAAGGCAAAATAAAACCCGGCTCAGGCAACATGTGTGATTTTCACTCCATAAATCAGTTGGTTTTAACACCCGGGGTGCCACCCAGCGTCTTGTTCAGATTTTCGTAGCAGAATATGGATTTTCTTCTTCTTTTTTTAAAAAATGTTTTTCTGTGCCTCAAGCTGAAGAATAAAAATATTGGGATGACGAATATTGGTCACGAAATTCAACACAAAATCATGCCCATGGTAAAAATAAAAATACATGCCACTTTTCCCCCACCCCACCCCTCGTTTTGCCAGATCACATGTCGGACCTGTCTGTCATAATGTTCCAGATTTAATGGTTTGCAGAAAAATCTTAAGTGCTGACTTCATTACATCTCAGGGATCGTTTTAACCGGCTTTGATCTACAGCTGCATGCCATCGCTAACACAAGATACTGATAAAAAGTCTAACAATGTTGGGTTGTGTGTTGTTTTATTCCCTCTTTAACTCTAATCACTGACTCAAATCTAGCAGTGAAACCCTATCCATTTTTTTTTTTTTATTTTGACCGTTGTCTGTTTTCCGCTTTGATCTGTATGTATAGGCCAAATTGTCTTTTGTATTAAAAAAAAAAATAATAAGACAGAGTTTAGCATTGATGATTCAAACTGACTAGAAAATGAATTCATGATTAAGTGAGATCCTTAAACTCTCTGATTGTTTTTAAAATAATTATAATCAGCTTTGCCCTCCGGCGGTATCAGTCGTTGGCCCTTCTGTTACGCCCCATTTGCCAAGAAATACTAAATCATGTATATAAGAAATTGCTTGCAAATGTTGCTTTTAAGTGAGTCAGCAGACGTTGCTGCGTTAACAGCCTCAACTTCCAGGACTCTCTCTCGGCACATACATCCACATATAGGAGCCAGCGTTCCCCTCTCCTGGTCCGTTGCCAAGCAAACGAGGAACTACTGTCGGCTGCCGTTTGCCAGATTTGATTTCGATCTAACATTTTAGGCCTAAATTCAACTTCAGAATCCTTTATGGTACCACTTTCCCGATGTTAGACGTATTAGGACGCTTTCAACAGATTCACTGATTAGGACAAAAAGTAGCTCCCGCCAGAACATTGTCAGGAAAACCTCTCCGTGCCAAGACTGAACCATTTTTCTTCCACTGCTCACTGAGGTTTTGTGTACAGCGAACTCTGTTGTTTTTTTGTTTTGTTTTTTTTTTCTGTGTAATTTTTCAGTTTTGCTGACACCGATGACGCTGCAGTGCAGACAAAGAGAGGAACTCGCCCCCTGAATTATTCCACAAATAGCCGAGTCTTAATGAATTGTCTGATCTGTGCACCAGCTCTGACATGTTATGATGGCTGTGATTTCTGTTGTTATTGTAAAAGTCAGAATGGTAGTGATGTTTATTTTCTGGAAAATTCGGCGGTGTGTTTACAGAGTTAGTTTGCTCGTCTGTTTTGCACCCGGGTGAAATTGTAAATGTTAATGTCACGCTCACCTCTCTTGTGTACTCTGGCTTCGCAGATATTGATGAGTGCGTCAATGAAACCATCTGTGGGAACCACGGCTTCTGCGAGAACACAGACGGCTCCTTCCGCTGTCAGTGTGACCAGGGCTACACCAACCCGCCAGGCGATATGACCAGATGTGTCGGTGAGTCACTGTTCTCACTGTCACTAAGAAAACAAGCAATACTGTAATACACCGGACTTTATACTATATTATTATCTACTCAATATGTTTGACAATATTTTGTATCCCAGTGATTTAATATAGTCCTAAATATATTCACCATTGCCTTTGCCTTCTGTAAGAAATAAAATTCAGACAAAGGCGTTTGGTGAATTTGTATCCGCAGTTAGGTATATTTAAAGCACATTTACACTGTTATCGATAAAGTTCAGTATGATTTGTGTAACTGAGACTCATTGTTTCATTACTGTACCTGGTCAAAGGTGATTAATGATGTGTATAAATGGGATAAAAAGAGGAATAATTCCAACTAAATTATTCCAGCTTCATGAGGAATTGTTTACATGTACAGCTTTTTTAAAGAAGAGCAATGCCAGTAATCATGCACAGTTTCAGTTATTAAATCAACATTTTAATACAAGGCTTCACTGAGATAAAGCCTTTTTCTCTTTTTTTAAGGGTGTCCTGGCTCACGTTAAACATTCAAACAGACTTTGTAAAATATCAACCACAAGTTCAAATTAAACATGAAATGTTGCATAAAATTTCAACAAAATACACGAACTTGCTTTTGGCAATAAAGTAGATTTATTTGAACAAACAAAAATGCAATAGTAAATGTACCTGACCAGAAAACAAGTGTAAAATTCTATTAAAATTCTAATAAAAAAAAAAATAGAAAAGGGTTCAGTTCATTTTGAACTTTATTAAGGGGACAGCACAACTGATGATGGTGATAACCAGATTTTCAACAAATAATATAAAAATGGACGTGGATAAATACGGCATGCATCCTTTTCAAGGACCTTTTATTGAAAACAGATTGTAATCATTCATACAGGTCTCTGAAGTTTTACTTTGTGTTTGAGCATTTTTCATTCAAAGGAAGAATGGAGGTTTTTTTTTTCCTTTGCTCAGGACCAGAACCAGGAAGAACTAGACAAAATATGTTGCACGTTTTTAGTTTTTTGTCACAAAATTATGCAGTTTACAGTATTTTAAGCAAGTTTCATTCTAGTTTCTAAAGGACCATTTATAAAGCCTCGTCTTTATTAAACAGATTTGGTGTCAGAGGATGTGAATATTACAAATAAACCGTATGTCAATATATTATGAATCCTAGAGGGTGGGTTTTTCCTACGAAACTTATTATTGATTAGAAACACCTCCAGAACATCTGCTCTGTGCCCGATGACCTTTCCGTGACCTGTTCCATCCCCGTTACGTGTGTACGTGCCTGTACCTTTTCTGACCTCATGCCTCTTTCCCTGTCTCTCAGACGTGAACGAGTGCGAGATGAGCTTGGCGCTGTGCGGAGAGGCCCTGTGTGAGAACTTCGATGGCAGCTTCCTGTGCATCTGCCCCAACGACAATGAGGAATTTGATCCCATCACCAGCCAGTGCCGCTCCCTGGGTAATAGAGCAGGAATAGCACCCACACTGACTTAAGGGACTTAAATCTCCATCCCATCGTTTGGAGACGGAGCTTTCCCTGATTTAATGCGCCGTCTCTCATTATCCAAACAGCAATGGCTGACGAGGTGGACGTGACTTAACTCCACTTCCCTCAGAATATCTTTTGACCTGGCTCTTTCCATTTGTTTTCTAGGCACTGGTTATGGTTGGTTACCTACAAAAATTTGCATTTGTCTAATGCTTGGGGTGAATGATGAAGCATCTCCTCCAGCTGAGCCAGGATAATAGCCCATGGGCCGACTTACTGTAAAGGCATTTTCCCAGAAAGACAAACAAGGTCAAGGTGTAGCTACTTGCAGATCGCAGCAAAGCCGCGTCTTCCACCTCGTCTCAAGTACAGAGGTTGCAGATGTGCAACGTATGGCAATTGTAGAATACCAGAAAAAAAGCCTCTCCAGTCATGAAAATCACATCACATCTCCAGCTTGATAGGCGTATGTGTACACAAAATTGGGTGTATTTACATTATTAAGCGGCGCGCTCTCGCTGGGGATGTTTTTTCTTCTGCCTAGGCACTAAACCCCAACTATGCCTTTGTGTACCTTTTTGCCACATTCCACTGTTTGCTTTTGACGTGTGTTAATCAATCATGTGAGAGTGAATGGTGTGTTGACTCACATGCCAGTGTTTCCATTTGGCTAAGCCGGCAGCTTAAGGGTGAAATGCCTGAGCCCATGCCTTTGGACAAATGAGCAGGCTCAGCAGTGGCAGGCAGGGGGCACGGACTACCTGCTGGAGACTTGTGTACACACTCTGACTGATGAAGCTGTGTGTCAAATTTCAAGGTTTATAAGGGTGCTTGAAATCCTTGAAAATGTTTGAATTTCAATGTTGGGTTTTCAAGGTCTGAAAGTGCATGAATTTTAGTTGAAGTGCTTGAAAGTGCTCGTAGATAGTTTTATGTTTATGTTTAATACTAAGCAGTGGTGGACCCTCAAGGCCAGCAAGGCCTTCTCTGCTGGCCTAAACATAATCAGGAATATATTTTTTAAATATATTTTTTTCCACAAATATGTATTAAATTATTCTCCATGATCTATACTCTTCATTTCATAGATTTCCTAAGTTGGTTTCTCAGCTTCCAGCCCCAGGTGGAGATTTGGAGGGTGGGGTTTATGTCAGAGTTTTTATCCAATCATTGTTCATTATCATGTGTTGCCAGGATCAACAATCTGCCTCTCGGGCTTCAGAAGCGTCTTTTCTGTCACACGGTTGCTTTATGATGTATGGAAGCTTGTGGCGGTTTTATGGCTGTTACTCGGCGGCGTCAAGTTTGGCCTCACTGGTGCCATCTAGAAGGCCTATTATAGTGTCCGTGCATGCACGTCTTTAGATTGCATACGCAATAGAGAGAGGCGGAGCTATGTAAAGCGAGCAGACACGTCAATTTGATAAGCAGGAAATAAGGAAATTGATCATTTGGAAGAAAAGAAAAAAAAATTGATCATTTGTGTAGCTTGACAAGTTTTTTTAGTTTTTAAAGAAAAAGTTGTTCTAGTTTTTTCATCCCACAATGGCTGAAGGAGGCGAAGATATCGACTTGGTCACAGATTTATTTACAACGCCATTCTCAAGAAAAACTTTTTAAGAAAAGACACTGTAAAGAGACTGGCGACCCCCGCCACATAGCTAATAACTATGAACGTACACCTGGCTGGCAGGCTGCCAAGAGTAAGATAATATTACTGTTAAAAATATATTAATGAAATATTTCCGACAAGCACGGACCTCGGACGTTCGGTCACACCTGGTGCGATCTATGACCTGGGCCGGACCCAGGCACGACCTGAGTCAGTGCCTGGGTACACACGGACCCATGGGTCAGTGCCTGTCTATGCCTGGGCCTATGATCGGTGCACTGCTGCAATCCGTGTACCGCGTGCACTGATCGGTGCACCGATCACGTGCACCGCGACAAGTGCACGCCATCGGTGCACCACGATCAGTGCGCACGCGTGACTGCTGCATCGACCGTACGGACCCTTATGCGGCCGGAACTGGGTCAGACCATGCCCCGTGCACACCTGGGTCAGTCGCTGTGTCTGATCCATGTAATTTCCTTGTGTTTCTCTGTTATTAGTGGACTCAGTAGACTACTATAACTCTGTTCAGGTGATACAGTTGTATGTGTTTTGTTCTAAATACATCATGTGTAGATCCATGGATCAGAATGATGGTTTTAAGAGGTGGATTAAGTCGGGTAGGATATCACTGCTGGCCCAGGTCTGAAATGCACGGCCCACCACCGATATTAAGTCAAGCCGAAGCTAACCTTTATTTTGAAAAATAATACTTTTATGTCAAAAAAGTTCATGCGTGGGTTCTCTGAGATCAACTGCAGGTACATTTGTATCTTAATCTGTGGTTTGTTGTGTGAGTTTACCTGAAAAACACCAAGTGGCTTCACTTTTATTTGGATAACACTTTATGTTCTGCTTTAATTTCTAAACTTTTTACAATTATTAACTCTGTTTTTAAATATTTATAGGCTAATGCAATGCACATTACTGTGTTAAAAAAAATGAGTCATGAGTACATGCATTCCTGTTGATATCTATTTTCCCCAGTGATAAGGTGCTGAGCTGTAAAAATTGGACAATTTCCCTGAAAAGTGCTTAAATTTGACCTTGGAAAAAGTGTATGAACCCTTAAATGTGTCACCTGCTGTCACGGCAGACAGACACTTAACACCTTATCCTCTAATATTACTGAAAACCTGAAGGAAAATGTTTGCTGTTCATCTATAGACGGCGCTGATCCAAAACCTGCTGCTCCGGCGCCTCCCTCAGCTCCTTCGTCTGAAGAGAGGAAAGAGTGTTACTATAACTTGAATGACGCCAACTTCTGCGACAACGTCCTGTCCCGTAACACCACCAAGCAGGAGTGCTGCTGCACAGTGGGAGCCGGCTGGGGCGACGACTGTGAGATTCACGCTTGTCCGATCCAAGGAAGAGGTACGAGAGGAGGTGGATGATCCTGATATAACATCCACAGATTATGTAATGTCAGTCGGTATGTTCATGATCTCTGTCACTAATGGTGTTGTGTTGATTTCCCAGATGATTATAACCAGTTGTGCCCTCATGGCAGTGGTTTACTACCCCTGCAGGTTTCCTCCGCAGGCTCTCTGGGAGAACAGCGTCCTTATAGAGGTATTCTGTCTCATCAATATCTAATATTTATTTTATTTTATTGATATGCCTTCACTTTTACAGCTTACCTTCACACATAATTTAACGTTGGCACTAAAATGTTGCCATGTCAGCCCTTGTTATTTCCACCTGCAGAAACTTTTAAAGTCACACTACACAAATGTGATCCCTCGCCACTTTTATGGGACGACCTGAGGCTTAATGCGATGCCTCTGTGCATAACAGACTAAATACTGTAATCCTAGTGTGCTTTGACACATTCTTGTACGGGAAACGAGGGGCATTTTGTGCATACTGCCAGTGTTTTCAGAAAACAGAATCAGGTTTTGACAGCTGTTTCGATCTCACCACTTATATAACACCAAAGTATGAATCTCTCTCTCTCTCTCTCTCTCTCTCTCTCTCTCTCTCTCTCTCGCTGCAGATGCCAATGAATGTGAGATGTTTGGATCAGACATTTGCAAGAACGGACAGTGTTCTAATCTGTTTTCTGCATATACCTGCTACTGTCGTTCTGGTTTCTACTACGACAACATCCGGCTGGAGTGTGTGGGTAAGAAATCACCACTTCTGAAGGACGTGAACACATACGCTGGGACGCGTTCATGTTTGATGTCATAACGTCCTATGTCATACTGCTCTCTTTATTCACCCCTGTGCATCTGACTCGTAGATTTTGATGAGTGTGATTTTGGAAATGCCTGCGTGGACGGAGCGTGTGTGAACACAGCCGGGTCTTTCAACTGTTTCTGCAGTCCTCCGTTGGTCCTCGACAGCTCACAGCGCCGCTGCATCAGCCTCAACACAACAGGTGCGTCGCACGGTTAGAATAAATACACAGATCCAATAAATATACAAATATTTTTTGGATGGACGGACGGACGGACGGACGGACGGACGGACGGACGGACAGACAGACAGACAGACAGACAGATAACATATGCACATAATGAACCACGCAACTTTACAGACTGTTGAGTGCAGCTATAGCAGAGGGGACAAAGCTTTTACTGAAGCAGAATAATGAAGGAATGTCCTAAAAACAGAGAAAGCTAAGAACTGAGTGCAGATTGTGCTGCTTTAGTGGTTTATTTTCCCGGTAAACACAGGTTCTGGTTTTCCTGGGGCTTGGCAGTTGTCATAATCCCTCCTGATACTTTGTCTTAGAAACTCTAGAGCTCGGTCACGACGTGCACATGGATATCTGCTGGCAGCGTCTGGAGGGCGACAGCATGTGCTCTGAACCCCTTCAGGGACGCAGAACCACATACACAGAGTGCTGCTGTCTTTATGGGATAGCCTGGAGTGGACAGTGTGCCTTCTGTCCCCGGAAAGACTCTGGTGAGATCAGGATCAGTCATAGATCATAGATGCTTTATTTAGTTTTGGGGTTTGTTTTTTATCCAAGCGTAACTCCACCTCTGTTCTGTGTGTTCTGCTTTCAGACGACTACGCCTTAATGTGCAACCTGCCACGGAGAGGAGGTTCAGACAGTCTGAGGGAACGGCCCAGTTATGAGTACGGCCTGGAGGGGCCCGAGGACCCCGCCGAGCCTTTTGTCCCTCCATACTGGGACAACTATGGAAACCCTGCAGGACCCTACGACATCCCAGAGAGCGTTCCTGTTTTCAATGACAACGACTACAGCGTTCGACAGCCGCCCGCTCGTGTTCCTGTCCATCGACCTCGAGAACACCAACCGCAACCAGTCAACTCTTACGGTGGGTATCTAATTCACAGACAAAGGGCAAGGGGATTTTCTGTGAGTCAGTGCAGAAAGACTCTGAATACTCTCTGGATCTATTACATTTATTAGAACAAGCTTTGTGTGAATCAATTGCTCAATACAAGGGGAATGAAAAATATAGTTCTCTGTGCACTTCCTGTTGTACAAAGCTCATATACATCAACATATCCACTGACACGCATGTGCACATTCCTACAGGGGAACGTATGTAATGCTCACTCTTATAGGGAATGCAAGGACAAGATTTAGGGACGATATGTCTGCAAACCTTGGCCCTGCAGACATAGTGTCTGCAGCAGATTCATGTAGAGGACAGAACTGAATAACAGAAACTGCACTCTGGCCTCAGGGCTAAGAACTATTCACCGTTAATTTAGAACCGCTGTAATAAACGTAACAGAATAGAACAGAATACAATACAATACGATAGAACAGAATAAATAGAAGGGAACAGAATAGAATAGAATAGAAGAGGATCCATACAATATGATATAATAAAATGCAATACAATACAATAGAATGGCGTACAATACAATAGATAACTGTATGATGGAAAATAAATAAACTATGGGAAAGTACAAGTAAAATAAATACACTACATACTAATACACTGAAATCAAGCAGTAAACTGTGAACACTTGCCAGTGACAATAATAATATAATCATAACACTCTAATAACATTCCTCACTGTACCTTCGTGATAAATGACTCTGTTAAAATCACAAGTGTTTATTTCAACTCTTTCATAATACTCTACAGATGTATTCAATTAATGAATGTAATATTCTGAAGAACTATGTGTGTGTGTTGTTTTTTTGGGGGGTGTTTTTTCAGAGCGTTACGAAGGCTTCGAGGGTCTCCGGGCGGAGGAATGTGGAATCCTGAATGGCTGTGAAAATGGGCGCTGCGTTCGTGTGCGGGAGGGTTACACCTGCGACTGCTTCGACGGTTACGAGCTTGACTTAAACAAGATGGCGTGCATAGGTAAGCTCAGTCTTGCCGGGATTCTTGGTCGTCTTTCTCGACCGCCCACCCACACTCGGCCTCTGCGCTCCAAGTTCAAACGTTTAAAGACCTCCCTTGAACCAATAGGGAATCAATCAGTCCAGAATCGCAGTTCAGAATGTAGTGTCGAAGCCTGAAATCCAACCGCGGTGAACTCTTCCATCAGGTTGAGGTTTTTCTGAGCCAAGGCTTGGATTCATTTCAGTGAGGTAACTCCTAATGCAGTATATCATCAAGCTCAAGGAGAAGCTTTGAATTTAACAACCTTGCATTAAGTTATGTTTTATGGGAAACTAATGAAAGCCGTGCACTCCTCAAAACCATCGTGCGTTACCCTTTTGTCTGAATCTCCCCAGTCGCACACTGCCAAGAGGGAAACGGCCTTGAATCCCGGCCATTCCTTGTATTACATGAGATACTGTATCCTTTAAGTGTACTCTGTTTGTTTTGCAGAAAAGTAAAACTGTTTTGTCATAATGAAATGCTATGATTACAATATTCTGTCTACATGCAGGCTTATCACTTCCAAGGCCAGACCTTTTTCCCCAAGAACACTGAATTTTGACACTGTGGAAATATGTGCCATGCCTCCTTT
>JAPTHA010177670.1:0-13798 GCA_029814585.1 Gymnapogon annona | reverse complement strand
GTGTGTGTGTGTGTGTGTGTGTGTGTGTGTGCGTGCGTGCGTGCGTGCGTGCGTGCGTGCGTGCGTGCGTGCGTGTGGGTGTTGGTGTGTGTCCAGAGGGAAAACCTGCTGGGATTGAGCAGTAGAGATACCCTGATGTATTACCAGGCCTTGAGCGTGAACGTCAGAAGAGAATCAAGTGTGTGTGTGGTGCAGACGGAAAAACTAGAAAATAATAAAGTAAACTGGAGCAGATGAGAACAACAGAGAAAGGAATGTGTTTAGATTGGCAGTGAATGCACTGTACTAAATCTTATCTTAACCTGTAGCACCTTAGGTGTGTGTGTGTGTGTGTGTGTGTGTGTGTGTGCCACGTGCATGTGGGTGCATGCATGTGTATGTGTGTGTGTGCGTGTGTATGTGTGTGTGTGCATGCGTGTGTGTGTGTGTGTGGTTGGAGGTTATCAGAGGCCCAGAGTTTTACTGCCTCCATTAAAGCGGTTTCACCAGAAAAAAAATTGTTTGTTGTGTTGCTGCCACACGTGGTTAAGTATTCACCACCTGACTCTGCTTGGTTTCACACAGCGGCCTGAGGGGAAAGACGTGGTTCAGAGAGTGAGGAAAAATCTAAGTTGTGGAAAAAATTGTGTTGAACTGGTCAGGCATGGCTGGCCGCCCACCCACCCACTCACACACACACACACACACACACCTCCACTGGCCCCATATCTTCACAAAACAAATATACAAATTTTTTTCCGCAGTTACATTTTTTGTTCGCCTGAAAGAGAACCTGGAGACTGAAGCCTCACCGCTTCTTCCAAAGATGGTGCACAGGTGAGACCAGAGGTTCTTTTTTATGAGGATCCCTATTCAGTACATGAGACAGAGGCTGTTTTCGAGGACCAGTACCAACCTTGACTGGTTATATTGTTCCATTTGAGACATGGTTGAAATGTCTCATAGACAACGCTGGTGCGTCAGTGGCTTCCATAGGTTCAACCCAGCTTCTAATTCACCTAATAAAAGGCTCCGGTGTGGTGCGTTTGTGACTTTTCTTTCTGAATGTGCATCTCTCATGCTCATGAGGAATACACCATGTCCTGTGTATGACCAGTATAGGTGCACGTCCTCAGACTTTCACTTTGATTTCACTGTCCCACCATC
The DNA here is from genome assembly GCA_029814585.1 of Gymnapogon annona. Lineage (NCBI taxonomy): Eukaryota > Metazoa > Chordata > Actinopteri > Kurtiformes > Apogonidae > Gymnapogon > Gymnapogon annona. The sequence continues at coordinate 12,652 of JAPTHA010177670.1, read as the reverse complement.
CATGTCTTTTTCCTTCCTCCTGTGTTCATTGGCTGAGGTTCTGCTCTCCTCTTGCCTCCATCATTGTCATGCATTTGTAACTGTGGTGGGAGAGGACTTTGTTGTGTGTGCTGGCAGTTATAGTAGTAGTGGTGTGTCCACTGCTGGTAGTTCAATTTGTAGTAGTTCTACTAACAGTTGTGTACATTTGTTTTAGTTAAGGATAATTGTATTACCAGCTGTTCATCTTTCTAACAGCTCAAATTCAGTTTGCTGTACATCTTTGTGTTTACCCCTTTCTCCCCCTCCCAATCCTTCTTTTCCTCTCACTCTCTTTAACTCCAGCTGGTCAAGACAGACAACCACCCTCCAGGAGTTAGGGTCTGCTTAAGGTTTCTACCTGTAACAGGACGTTTTTCCTTCCACTGTAACCAAGTATCACGAAGTTTTTGCTCCTGGAAGATTCTGTTGGGTTTCTGTAAAACTAAATAGAGAGCCTGGTTTATTTCAGCTCTAAATGTAAAGTGCTTTGAGATAACTTCTGTAATGATTTGGCATTATATAAATACATTTGACTTGACTGCCTCCCATCCTTCTATCCTTCCTTCCTTCCTCCCCTTCTTTCCTTCCTCCCCTTCCTTCATTACTTCATCCCTTCCTCCTTTCCTTTATCTTTCCCTCTGATTCTCAGCCTTAACCTGTCTCCCTCTGTGTGTATCCACTCTCCTGCAGCAATGGGAAATCCTTCAAAATCCATAATTCACACTTCACTGCACCTCTCCAACCATTTCTCCCTCTATAGGCCTCTGTGTGTATGAGTGTTTGTTTGTGTGTGCATGTGTGCGTGCGTGCGTGCGTGCGTGTGTGCGTGCGTGCGTGTGTGCGTGCATGTGTGTGTGTGTGTGTGTGTGAGGGGCAGGGGAACTTGAATACAGATGCAAACCCCTCATGAAAAAATATTAACAATCACATGGTTCTGCCTTTGCATACACACACACACACACTCAAACTCCCAAACTCACATATTATTTACATGCTCATTCCATACATTACACTCTTATGCAAATAATAGTACATTTTAATGATTGTGTATACAACGCAGAACAGTTTATTTTAATGATACTGTATGCAAATGAGAGGAGACAAAATCTTCCACGGACACCTTCTGCATACCAGAAATATTCCTATATCAAAGAGAACTCCACAGCACACAAATTAAAATTCATGTAACATAAGTCCTTGCATGCCCAAACCTGCAGGTTGTGTGCAAGGATGCAAGGAACAAATTCTGTACACTCAAAAATTCTAATAAAAGTGCTACTGAGTGCTATTTTTAAATAGGCCACTGAAAGAATAATTGCTGATATGGTAATCAATGATAGTGTTGCTTGGTAACAACATGTCATAAATCTTTTACAAATGAGTATGAACAGGCCTGTAACACATCAGATACTGTGAGTCCACATAAAGACAGTCTTGATGTTATTTCTTTATTTGTGTTCAAACCTGAACAGAATTAACAATGAGGACATGTCAATCCATCTCCATCTGGACCTTGTCATTTTTTCAGTTTAACCACCAAAATCAAACATACTCAAAGGTAGCCCAGAAGAGTTGAGGTGAAACATGACTGAGCACAGTGGAAACAAATGTGAGGAATAATGATGTAGACCCGTGAGGATTAAGACAAGAAATAACGATATATTAAACTGAAACCATGTGTAAGGAGACAGACACACACTAGTTTTACCTATGGATCACCAGGAATGTGTAATTCCAAAGGGAAAGCATTCCATAGAATACCGACCTCCATCACAGAGGCCATGTGACATCGTTGATCCTGTTTATTGCTCGAGGAGTACAAATGTTGGTGATAAGTTAAAAGTTGTCCCAAAACATCATGGACATCCACTGAACGTACAACTTTAATCCCCCAGAAAAGGCTGGTGACACAGATGATGTTACAAAACATTTGCTTATTTTGATTAGTTGTCAATGGTGAGTGGTCACTCTGGGGCAAAAGAACAGCCTCCGCTTATGTGTCTGTGAACACATCGCATCAAACACAGTTGTGAGGGGCCATTTCAAAATCACCAAAGGTCCACAAGTTATACTGTTTCTGTCCAAAAAGAGCTGGAGGCTTCCACAAATTGTAGAAGAGTTGGAGATGTTATTAAGAGCAGTGATTCCGTTGAGAAGTCTGACCATGCCTTCACACGACCACAGTAAATGCACATGAGAAGATCAGGGTCCAGTCTGTCTACATTAGCATACTGCAAAAAAGGCATACATTTGAGTTTGTTGAAGTTCAGAGTTCAATCAATTGTTATTATTTTCTTATACATAAAGACCACAGTATTACCAGGAAATATCACTGGACTGGTAGACTAGGGAGTCGTAAATAAACCCTGTATACAACTGTGTTCATTTCATGGAGCCGATGGAGCTGCAGCGTTTCAAGATGGAATCCTTAACTTTTACTGCACATACTAAGGCATTAACGACTTCAGTTTTTTTCAAGTCGACTTATCTGTCAATAAAGTCGAAGTTGAGTCGACAGGTCGTGATGACGTCATCACATTGTCAGCAGAGGAACAACACGGACACAGGGCTGTCCAGCAATGAGCAACTTGTATTAAAGTTCACTGCAGCGTAACAATGTACACTTACAAGACACAAGCATCAACATTTAACCCCAAGAAAACCAAGGCTAACACCTTGAGTTTTCTTTTACATTTAACTGCACAACATAAAGTGCACACACACAGGCAGCGTGATCCGCCGCTGACACACACACACACACGCAGCGTGATCCAATGCCGACACACACACACACAGATTGCACGTGCACACACACACAGGCAGCGTGATCCGCTGCCGACACACACACAGTGTCTGCTTAAGCGAATCAGAGGCAGAGTCTGCACTCAATACACAACCACATCCAGAGGGAGGGAGAGAAAGAATAACATGCGACTTGTCGACTCCTCCAAATTTAGTCGACTTGTGCTGCAGGAGTCGGTGTGTCGACTAGTCGACGTTTCTGTTAATGCCCTAGCACACACTGATCATTTCAGTATATTTCTCACATTCTGCTGCAGAGACCAGGTTTCACAGTAATTAAAGCAAAAGTCTTTGAGCAAGTCCTGATTTATGACATCACCTCTACAGTTATCATCATCTATTTTTTCAATTCTTTTAAAAATAGGAACATAACAAAGAGCAGTGAAATCATTCAATCAGTAGTGAAAGCATTCGAACATATATAATATGTTTGACACAGGCGAAGAGGTTCCAGCACACGGTATAAAAGGGGAACATAGAATATTTATTAACAATACACACAACATGAACACAAGCAAACAAATGCAAACCACGTAAACCTGACAGAGGGGAACTAGAGTCCACATGAATACAAATGCTCCAAACCACAGTACAAAGAATGATTTCATTCACTATCATGATGCAGTCAGTTGATTAAGTTTTTGAATTCAACTCACTTTTCTGTAGTTACGTAAACTAAATTCAAGGATGTCAACAGGTTACGCACAGAAGTATTTGGTAATCAATGGAATTCTGTTTCTTATTGAACACATCAATAATTTGATCAACGTATAGCTCTACATGAATTTGTTTGAGGTGCTCTATGATAGGTCTGCACATGTAGACATCACAGAATATATATGTAGATGGAATCAGGATGATACAAACTTTAGAGTAGGGATGTCAAACTCATTTTAGTTCAGGGGCCAAATTCAGCCAGATTTGGTGGGAAGTGGATGGGGCCAGTACAATAATAAGAGAATAGCATATCAATAATGTCAAATCCAAACTTTCCTCATCAAATAAGGAAAGTTTGGTGAAGGTTTGGCAGATGAATGTTTTCATCTACAGCCTAAAAACTATGAAGAAAAATAAGTGTAATTGTAACAACATTATACCTCAGTTCATCATTTATACATGTACATTAAAATAAGTGTAATTTTAACAATATTATACCTCAGTTTATAATTTCTACGTGATTTACGTAATTTATACATTACAGATCACAGTGGATCTACAAATACACAAAACATTGAGCAACAGGTAGAGTTAAAATTACACTTACTTCTGTTCAGACATTTCAGGTTGTTTATATTTTTTCAAGTTATTCATGTGGGGTTTTTTGGGTGAAATGATACTTTGTACTTCTAGAAACACAGGAAAATAGCATGAAAATATTTAACATTTATACAGAGAAAAAATTTTAAGCTGCATTTAAAGGTTGTTTACGGTGATATTTTTCCCAATCTGTATGTGGAACCCAAACAATAATTTTCGTAAATATCTTAGGTGTAATTTTTGCATTTCACAAAGTCATCCCATGGGCCGGATTGGAACCTTTGGCGGGCCACATTTGGCCCCTGGACTACATGTTGACATCCCTGCTTTAGAGGTTTATCAAATGAAGACCAACCTATTTGCTGTTATCTTTTTAAATGTGTGAGTTAGATCCTCCATGTTTTATGTTGAGATAAAAGATAGTAAATCACACACACACTTCAAATAAACCACGCACACACACTCGTAGAGTGTCATAAATCTAAGAGGACTGGAAAAGCAAGGACAGCTCAGACACGTGGATCAGATGGCGCCAAGACCTCCAGGTCCCACGCCACCCCTGCTCTGTGTGTCCATATTTATGGCTGCTTCTGAATGTTCAGTCTGAGTGTAACCCTATGAGCATGTCCTTGTTCAACAGTGTCCGTTGGACGTGTGTGTTGTCTTTCTGTCTGTCTGGTTTGCATGCACTCACACAAAGGCCCATGAGTTATGAATCTGTAGACAGCAGGGGTACCCACCTGCCGTCTTTCCTCATGTGTGATAATTTTAAAGGGCCAGTACGATATCAAGATAATAGAACATACTCTTTAAATCGTGTTTTCATTGGTATATAATCACACACCTTATGTTTGGTGCCACCCCACTTTCTACAGAAGAGGGATTCATCTTTTCTACGGCAGCATAGACTGGATGTTTTATTCCTTTGCATTAGTCAGCAGCGTCAAGTCCCTATATCAGGGTTATGGCAAATAAGTTGAAGTGTGAAATCCTCATCCATGAATATTGGGCATCAGAGGTACTGACACCAGCAGAGGACTTGGATGTGTTTGTGTGACAGCACAGACTCAAAATTCATAGACAACAGTTCAAAATGTACAAATATATGAGAATTAATGACACAAAAAACTGATTCTTTCATCACTGGTCCATTTTCAGATGTGGTTCAGAAAAAATATCTCTTCACCTTCACCATAAGTGTCTCTGAGTATAGTACACTGATCCTTTTGGTTGGTTTAGTTGAAAACAAGCCCAACAACAGGAGCAAAAATGTCTCTTTATGGAACATATGACGTGAGCCTTCCTTATTTCTGGTGCACAACAGCAGATTTCAACATTTCAACATTAGTACATGTCCAGAACTTTGGCTCCTCATACAAAAAAACTCAGGTGTCTCAGCTCATGAAAAGTCTCCTTCAGCATATCCATTAGATCATTGTTATTGCTTGAAAAATGTCTGTTGTAGAGGAAATAATGCAGTGTTATTCTGTATGTGTCATAGATGACCACGATGTGATGTACATGCAGCTTTACTCTGACTATATATATAACACTGCATTAAGCTTTAATGCTGATTCACATGCCTAGGCATATGAATTTTAATCTATCCCCTAATCTTACATCTGTAAAGTCATCGTAGCTACAACACTATGTAAACTCTGCCAGTTCTCTTGAAAGTTCCGAGTGTTCCCTTATGAAAGAATATCACTTGGAGCTCAGTAGGAGGAAAGTCTCCTTAATAAAAACAAAGGCCTCCGAATGCAGTTTACTCCTATCATGTCAAGTCTGGTCCATCAAAGCCCTGCCAGAGTCCCACTGATCTAAGACAAGGTGTTCTTCTCTGTTTCCAGTATTGGTTGCCCACCCATGCTGCCTGTGTGCTTCAACAGCGGCAGGTACTCAGTCTAAACGGACACTTAACAGTGATCTTGACCCCTCATTAATGGCCACCTGTTCTTGGCTGAAAGGGAAACATGCTGTGTTGTTTAACATGATTAACACAACAACATCAACAGAGTGTGTGCTCCAAAAAGGAACCTATTGGTTTTTAATCACACTTTTCACTCTGACTCCACAAGACTGTGCGAGGTAGAGAATGTTGAAATATAACTGCGGCAGGAGAGCATCCCATTGACTCTTGTGTGTCTGGACAGGACTGGGAGTTATTTATGGGGTCTTAACTCATGGCAGAGTCCAGGAGGAGGTGTGTGGTAGACATAGACATTGGCTCATCCCACTGAGTCTGAGGTAAAAGAGCAGCTTTTTTTCCAGAGAAAAATTCCTCCTCATTCTTGCAAACCTCCCCCCTGCCCCCATCCTCCCTCGTTCCCTGATCCCCCCCTTTTCATCTCTCCCTCTACACTTTCCACAGATCTGAAAGATAATTCCAATTTTTCATCCCCCTGCCATCAAATCTAATTTCTCCCAGGTCCACTCCTGCTAATTTGTCGCTAATGCTTCATCTTGCTTCCGTCTTCTCAGACCCTCCCATCTCTCTGCAGCTCTTTTATGCACAATGAAATTCAAGTGCAATTTTAAAATCTCTCGCTGAATCAAATCTAATTTTTCTTTTTGTCTTTCACACTAATGTGTATTTAAGATCTCATTTCCACTGCAGTGATATCTCAATTGCTCTGGTTATTTATTCCCCTTTCTATAAAGGTTTGTGTAGTTTTCCATCTTGTCAGTAGTTTGCTCCATGTAATTAAACTGTTATTTTTACTACAATTTGCTGGTAGTTCAATTGTGAGTATTTACATAGAGATTTAAGTAAAAATTTTGGGACAGTCTTAAAAGAGTACTTAAAAAGGAAAATGACAATGTTAACATCTACTGTCTACAATTCATTTGTAGACAGTATAAACACAAACTATGTAATGTGATTTCCTTTGTAAATATGTCTGTGTAAGTTGTCATTTGTCCAAGTAATTGTTCAGCTGGAATGGTTTTGTTCTGAAATAGTTTCCTCATTCAGAAATACCCACTCTTTAAATATATTCAGATGGCAACTTATTAGTAACAGGAGCAACTGACAATGAATAATGAGTTCAATAATTAAATTAAATCATGATTTGAAATCAGTATGATCAGGTTAAACTCTGTGATCATGATTTGATGCAAGTAGCAACCATGAAAAAGCAGACCACCAACAGTTCACAAACATGTTGAAAGTATTCCTAAAGCACAAATGGGAGGATGTAAAGGGTCAAAGGTCAAACCTATTTCAGTTATGCAATGTGACGGTGCTCAGATTTGTCTGCATCCAGGTGTGTTTGAACATCAACAGGTCCAGAGACCAGGGTGTGTCAGGTCAGGAATGGGGTCACTGCAAGAGGTAAGTCAGGGTCATCTGTGTGATGCACATATGCACTCCCCAGTCCTCACAGTCTGTGATTCCAAAGACCCCCTGCTGCAAAACACCTCTTCACTCCCTGAATGTTTAAGTGTTTACAGAAGAAATAGACAAAATAGTGAATGATCTATTATCAGTACTTTTTTATAAAATGTGATAAATTATAAGAAAATCTCACCAGATTTGTGTTGTTTTCAGTGTGAGGGGATTATGTGAATATCACAAACCAACAAACTTTTTCTGAATCCATGTATTTTTGTTATTTTGTTGGTAACCAGTGAATCTACATACTACAATTCTCGGCCTAAAAACAATGGACTGGTTTCCTTTTGGTATTGCTTTTTTAATGGACTTGAAGCCCACCTTAGCTCCAGTACCTTGACCATTTTGTTCCATTTTCAAAGGCCATGTGTATGTTTCTTATTCCGCCCACGCAGTAGCGTCACCTAATGTGACTTACCTTTTAGTGTAGAAACAACAGTATATTCCAGCCTCATTCATATGAGGGAAAACAACTTTAAAATAGCCATACACTGTAGTGACCATGGCTCAGGCGGTAGAGTGGGTCATCCAATAACCCACTGTGCCATTTTGTCCTTGGGCAAGACATTTCACGCACCTTACCTCTAGTGTCCCTGCACCATGTCTGAATGCCTGCAAATGATTCCTGTGATGAACTGGTGACTTGTCTAAGGTTTTGGGGTTTTTTTCCAAGTTTTGATTTGTCACATGCACATACAGGAATGCAATGAAATGCAAGCAGACATGCTCCCAAGGCTTTGTTAACCCATGTCTACAATTACAAAAGAAAAGGGAATATACGTATAAATTTAAACAGTGTCCAAGATAGACTATATATACAGGCAGGGCAAAGAAAGGTCAAATTTAACAGTGTAAAATAGTGTGCAAAATGTAGACAGTGCCAAAAAAGTACAATGTGCATAATACATGTAACATGCAAGAATTGCCAGGAGCAGCAGTAGTGCAGCACTCAGGTTACCCCAGCCTTCGCCCTTGAGTATCTGCTGCAGTGACCACCACCACCAACCCCGCGACCACGGAAAGGTAAAGCTGGTTGTGTTAGAACTCTCTAGACGACAGACCCAGAAGCAGACCAGACTAGTTTTCAAAAATAAAGTTTTTATTTTTTCCGTTCCAAGAAACATGCAATACTTATCATTTAATGATTTGCCTAAAGAATCAATTTTATTTGAACAAAAAGCGGCGCACAAAAACTTGGGAATAATTTTAACAGGAAAATCAGAAACCAAAATGAAAACTCAAAATCACTCTTTTAGGAGGAAAACTATTTAGAAAATTTACAATAAACAACTAAACAAGGTAATCACTATACAAACGGTCAAACTCCAAATCACTCCTATGAGGAAATACAAAATGCCAAACACTATGAATAAACTAACTAAGGCAGATCCTCACAAAAGATAAGACTAGACAAGGCCGGCAAGACGAGAAGGCTGCCACGGGCAAGACGAGAAGGCTGCCACGGGCAAGACACTTAACAATCTGACACAGGACAGGGGAACCCACACAGACTTATATACAAGAGGAATCACACAGGTGAGATACATTGGGAATAATTACTGACGAGACACAGGTGGGTACAGGCACTGGGAGTGAAGCTGAATGACGCATAAGGAGAGCACGCAGGACAAGACAGGAAATGAACAAACTAAAACCTGGAAACACAGACAGAGAACTTGGCAGACTAGAATCCTAACAGGTTTAGAAAATAAACAAACATTTGAATATAGTGACCACTATGACTTAGTAATAGAACATAACAATAGAAAAATTAAGTTTTTCTTCAGTTTTCTGTTTCTCATATAAATACCCTCAACATGAGTATGAGCTCTTGTGAACATCTACATGTGAATTTGATGCAAAATACAGAGAACAATATATAATACACGATGATAAATCACTTACGTATACATTATTTCTAATTATTTATTTACATTATTTGTAATTTGTATTATTTGTATTATTTGTATTTTACTGACCTGGTAGCAGTAATGTACTAACAGTACTTAGCAGTACTGTTACTTACAATATATGTAAGAAAAAGGTGTTTATCTACCTTATGAATGTAATTGCATTGTGTGTTTATGAAATTTTGTCTTAATTGGTTTTGGCTAATAATGTTGCTGTGATCTTAATCTTTGACCCAAAAAATATATCACAATATCAGAATTACCATGTAGCACAGGCTAGTGTGATCTTGACCTATGACATTTGATTGAGAGTGGTTTCCTGCTTATTCCTCTTTGCCCCTTTAAGACACTAGTGGCTCATGCTGTTGCGGTTTGGGAAATGAGGATCTAAATGCAGAGAGGAAGTATGTTAGTGGTTGAGTCTTTATTCTCCAAGTGAACAGTGAATTAAAGTGCAAGAATGTAACTAATATTTCCTTATGAAAAATAAAATATAAAAATAATATAAATATGCAGCAACAAATAAAATACATAAATAAATTGTTGTACATCTGTCTACTCTGTTTTCTGCTAGTGCATCTGAAATTTCCCCTAGTGGGACTATTAGAGGTACCTATCCCTACCTAAATACATACACACTTTTTAGAACACTGAAATGGAACAGTATTGGATTTCACAGTAAACTTTGTCATCTCAGTGTGCTTAGCATTTTTAGTCTGAATATAAATTCAATCAATTCAATTCACCTTTATTTGTATAGAGCCCTATATCACCACAGGATGTCTCAAAGGGCTTCACAGAGTTTTGTTTTGTTTTTTTTTTACATATGAATAAACAACAGTCAAAAAATGGATGAATGTCCTGGGCATCCTCCATCCTTAGACCCTCTGTCACAGCTCAGACAGAGGGCCACCAGAACAGACAGGAGAGGACACATGCGTCCCATTTAACATTCTTTAATTAAGGTTCAGGGGGGAACGGGGCTTGAAGATAGGCGTCTCCTCACGTGGTCTGGGCAGATGCGGACCTTGCGGGTGCGGGCTTACGGGTGCAGACAGGCGGACGGCTCACTGAGGCAGGCCTTACCGGTTCGGGTATTGAGACGGGTCCTTGGTGTGGGCTTGCAGGTGCTGACAGACAGAAGGCAGGAGGGCAGGTCACCAAGGGAAACAGGGATGCAGCCCAGTGATGTGCGCCGACAATATGATGGTGTCATCTCAAACGTGGAGTCTTATAGCCCTCAATGTTGATGGCCGTCGTCCGGGTGATTACTGTAACGACGTGGTCTGACCCATTGATAACAGTTATGGTGGAAGCAGGTGACGGGGAAAACAAGATGCCGGTTTAACTGACAGTTGCAGATTATGGGGAAAACAGGATGCTGGTTTAACTGACAGTTGGGGGTTGTTGGTGACAGGTTGGGATCGCAGGCTGCTGACCAACTGACAGAGGCAGCGGGATCATGAAACCCTCCTTCTTGGCAAGGAAAAACTCCAAAAACCCAGTGGGAAAAGATAAACCTTGGGGAGAACCACAGTGGAGAGAGCCACTCCCATGGATGGACAAGCTATAGATGTATTAAGACTAGTATATATACACACAGGCTATAGATGCATTAAGACTAGTATATATACACACAGGCTATAGATGTATGAAGATTGGTGGACTTGTCCATTTACAGGTCCAGTCTGTAAATAAAAATGTGTTTAGTTTTTTGTATCTTAGGTTAATAAAATGAATAAATAAAAAAAACATGATACTGTGCGGAAGCATATGTTTAATTTCTGTGTAACTGTCACGTGCATAAAGCACCCAAACGCATAGATGGAGTGATGTAAGGCTTAGTTTATTTAAACAGATCAGTACTGCCTTCAACTTAAATAACTAAAGGTGCCCTAATAAGGGATCCATTGCAGCCTGGTGGTCCTGGAAGGGGACCCCCCCCCTCCCCCTCCTCCTCCTGTGGTCCCTTCTCAAGGTTTCTCTTTTCCCCACTGGGGTTTTTGGAGTTTTTCCTTGCCCTGGGGGGGGTCATACCAGGGGATGTCGTTATTTAGTATTGTGTGAAGCCCTTTGAGACCTGTCGAGTGATTAAGGGCTATATAAATAAAATTTGATTGATTGATTGAAGGGAAGGGGAAAAACAACTAAAAGCGAGTTAAATCTTAACTGTATACAAATAAATCAAACGGAAAGGGTCCACAACAACTAAAATAATTCAAAACCTTTTCAGAGTCCGTTTCTCCGTCTTGACAAAAAAAAACAAACAAAGGAGTCCTTATCTCCGTTCCAAAACGTAATCCATGTACAGCGTATTATATATATATATATATATATATATATATATATATCCAGTCCAAGAGTCTGTAAAAACACAACAGAGAATTTAGTCCAAAAGGGATGGTGCAGATGTGGTACGTGGGGCGGCTGCGGGAGGCACTGTGAAAAAAAAAACAAAAAATACACAGTTAATCCAGACAACAGAAGTGTATACTTAGAGATGAGATGTGAATCAGCAGTGGCTGCATGCAGTCCGACGGTACCGGTCTGTATTCCCAACAACGCTCGGACGCTGAAGTGCGGCGGCCAGGTATGGCAAGCCAGGTAAATTGACGCGTTAAAAAGGTATATTGACGCGATAAAATAAAGTATGTTTTTGGAAGACCTGGCTGTTGTTAAGAAGAACCTGACAGGTGCCTCTTAACGACAGCTGATGACAATCCGCCGCAGGTGGTTGAGGTCATCTTGGGTCTTCGCCCCGACGCATGAAGTGTGCCGTGCCCCCCATCACACTGTATAGAATTGGAACCAACCGGAAACCATAACCCTACTACCAAAATAAGACGGGCCCCGACAGTAACTGTACAGCATAAATTCTGACTTAAATCTGAAATATTAGTGATGAATTTACCGCTCAAACGCACTTGCTACGCATTCCAAACAGATCTGTGGTTTAGAATTCCACGCGTCATCTGATGATTAAAACATAGGAACTGAAAGTAAAAGAAATTTAATAAATCTTCAAGGAAGCACAAGACCTGGCCTGAAAATCATAAAAGGACTACCGTAATACTTCTGTGCTTCCAACGTCTGCCCTAAGGTTTTGTTCTAGTTCAGTTGCTCCTGACAGTAGTTTTCCAGATGAGGGATTACAAAAATACCAGATGAAATCATTCAGTTTCCCAGTTTTCCCCTCGTTCTGTCCATCTCTCTCTATTTAGTCTTCCTTACACTTTATCTCTCGCCTCCAATACTCCCCCCCCACCCC
>JAPTHA010177664.1:0-13801 GCA_029814585.1 Gymnapogon annona | reverse complement strand
TGTGTGTGTGTGTGTGTGTGTGTGTGTGTGTGTGTGTGTGTGTGTGTGTGTGTGTGTGTGTGTGTGTGTGTGATTCACTCTCAGCGTGATGTTGTCTATGCTAATGGAATGAGTCAGAAAGAGCTATCAAGCCCCCACTCCTCTCCTCTGCTCTCCCTTCTCCTCTCCTCTCCTCTCCTCTCCTCTCCTCTCCTCTCCTCTCCTCTCCTCTCCTCTCCTCTCCTCCCTCTTCTCTCCTCTCCCCTCCCCTTCCCCCTCTCCCTCTCCTATCTTCCATCCTCACCCCACCTTTCTCTCCCCCTCCCCTCTCCTCTTCTCTCCCGCATCACTCCTCCCTCTCCTCCCCTCCCCTTCTAAACAGAGAAGACCGTAATGGGTCGCAATGAGGAGCTGAAATGAACTGTGTCCAACGCCAGGTTTTGCAGTATCGGTGGATAACTTTGCATTTTGCCCCTTTATTGGGCTTCCTAGTCAATCATTCCATCACTTGCTGATTTCAGGAGAAAACTGTTTGGGGATGTCACTAAATAGATTTTCCCCACACGTGGGCTCATTTGTTAACGCTGTCAGCATCACGGTGTTGCACAGAGGAAAGTGTCTGCAGCTGCTCGTCTGTCGGCACTGCATCAAACGACTGCTTTATATTGATGCATGTCTCTGTGGGCGATGCTGGAAAGAAGGTTACTGATGAAATGCAAAAGGCTACAGGCGAACTGTTATCCTGTTAAACCCTTCTTCCTTTAAAATCCTCTCCTTGCTTTACTGTAGCGTTTTGAATGAATGCAACCAGCACGTATTGTGTAGTGTGTTACTGTTGTGTATTGCCTGACAGCAGAGTCCAGCTGCAATATAAGAGGTGGATTTGAGTTTGAATCAACCTCCGGGGCTTTTTAAAAGTGAAGCCGATGCCAATGTGTTAAAAAATCTGCAGTAAACTAAATGACCACTGGCCCTGTTTTAAAAAGGTCAACTGTTCATCAGAAATAATAAAAAAAAAATACAAACAAACTTTACAGCCAACAACAGAATGGTTTTGGCCTCCGAGGTTAATTTCCCTCTCTGTGACGACTACACTGCGTTGAATTTGCACGCACGGCTCTGGAAAAAATGAAGAGACCACTGCATTTTTGTGTGTGCCTGAAATCAGCATCTCGACATGTATGACAGCCATTCCAGGGTCTGTTGAATTCACTTGTTTTAATACGGATATGATCGTTTTCTTCACATTATTTGAGTGCACATTTTTTGTTATTTTGACCATTTGTAATTTTCTGCAAATAAATACTTTAAATGATGATATTTGTATTTGGAATTGAGGAGAAATGTCACTAGTTTACAGAATGAAACAAAAATGTAACGTACCTATAAGTAGTACAGTCAGAGAAGTACAATGTATTATCAATAAAAATTTGCGATAGAATTATTAAAAATGATCAATAAAAGTTATTATCAATAAAACATATTTAAACTTATGAGATATTCATTCATTCATTCATTCATTCATCTTCCAAACCGCTTTATCCTTTGCAGGGTCGCGGGGGTGACAGGAGCCTATTAATTGTAATTATTTATGTTAATGATAAAACTGATTAATTTTAATAATGGTAATATGACGAAGATAATAATTTATTTAATGATAATAATTTAGTTATGATAATGATAAAACTGAGTCAATTTTTTTTCCAGAGCCGTAACTCACCCATTGAGATGATCCCAAAGCCAAAAGGTTACGCATAACTAACCTCACTATCATACACAGCTACTGCTCACCAAGCACAACAAAAAAGTGTAATGACCACTAATTCTATCAATACAGTCAAATTATTTGAATGAAATGTAGCTTTTCAGTTTTTCCACAGCATCTGATTTGACTTGTCAGGACATTCACAGAGGCTGTAGTGAAACACTGTTCTGTTCTGCAACACTGATTCATCAGTGAAACCCATGCAGTGTGACAAATGACAGTGGTTGTAGATGTTTTCACATGTGGTTCATGACTTATTTTGTGGAAAAAAATGACCTTTTTCTTCAATTTTCATTGTTGTTATAGGTCAACCTTTACTCTAAGCCATTATGAACATCCATAAAGTAAACAAGAAAATGCCAGATTTTGTACTAAAATGCACAATGCACATTCTATGAATATAATGAATCGTTAAAAATCACTTAGGAAAGGTTAAATGTACAGAAGAAAGTCATTTGGAAATATATTCTGCAAAGATATTCTAGGTCATGAAGGAGCGAAGGAGAAGTGACTGTCATAATTATCATTATCATAATTATAATGACCAGCATAATATCAATCATGTATACTGTCTATGTTGTACAAGAATTCAATTGTTGTATGTCTGTTTACTTTGTTTTTCTATCTTTGTATTCTGCTGCTGTAATTTGTAATTTCCCCTAGTGGGACAATAAAGGCATCTAATCTAATCTAATCTAATCTAATCTAATCTGAACTCTACTTATAGATGATGGCGTTGATTTGTACTGAACTGTTAGCTAGTCTGATAATTAACTCATTGTTAGGGTTTTTGTATATTTCATGACTTTAGCGTGACATCATCAAACATAAATTATTTTGATGAGTAACTGAAATTATGTGGCATTATTCTTATACTTTCAGTTCATGGCATCCGTGTTTTCAATAAGTTTCGGTTTCATCCCACACTCTCCCTCAACCCAATAATTACCATAAAAACAAGATGCTTTCCTTGGGTTTGGCTTAACAAAACAAGGGATGGTGTTAGGAAGGGTTCCTTAACCACTTTTTCTACACATTACCAATGGTTTCGACACTGATGTTTGATGTTTCTGAAGATGAGTTTGGCTTTGCATTTGTGGTTAGAGTTTTGGAAATGTGAATGTAACCTCTGGAAAAAAGTATTGCATTAGGTGTACAGTCTAAATGTGCAGTGCTGTTAAATGTTACTTGTTTGTATTTAATATGTTTAATTCTGTCTTAAGATGATTTTGTTCATACTTAACTACAAGTGGAACGTGCTGACACATAGATGAGGCTCTATAAGTCATCGTGCACTTATAATTGTGCCTGTGTCTGCTTATTTTGTTGGTAATTTATTAAAAAAGAGCATGTTTCTGCATGGCAAAAGACATAAAGCACTAGAATTTATATTATACACTGTGTAATACCTTAAATTTAAAATAACATTTTTACAGTAACACTTGGATGCATTTAACTCCATATTTTCTTCTCAGTAACTATAATAGTATTAAAAAAAAGAGAGGACTGCTAAATGATGACTTTCTCTGATTGTACTACTTATAGTGATGTGTTTGAGTAAAATGAACATTTTTGTTTCGTTTTGTAAACGACTGACAACATTCCTTCCAAATTCCAAATAAAACTATTGTTATTTAGAGCATTTATTTGCAGATAATGAGAGATGGTCCAAGTAATAAAAAAGATGCAATGTTTTCAGACCTCGAAGAAAACATGATCATATTCATTTTAAAACAAATGAATTCAACAGACGCTGGAATGGAATGGCTCTCATAAATGTAGCGATGCTGATTTCAGACAAAAAAAAATGCAATGGTCTCTTCATTTTTTCCAGAGCTGTATATATTGTGTTCAATGAGGTGTCACATGATACTCCCCAACACTGTGCAAACGGTCCACCTAACCTATTATGCAAATGGTTCTTTTTCTGTTGTGAACCGTTTCTATTCAGGTCTTCCTGCTTTCCTTGAAGGCTACTAATCCATTCAGGATTAGTCTCAGGTTAATGGATTTCCTTATATTGTGAAGAGGTTAAGTCCTTGCTTTCGTCAAGTTACTTCTTCCATCAATGAAACCGAAACCTTGAGGTGTCCACTTCAATTGTATGTAATGAGTTCTTCAATCAGCACTTAGACAGACACCCCGCTCAGGCCTATTATCTAAGCCCCGGAGGTCTAACTTCAAACCATTAGTGTTCAGCTTTTATCCACTAAAAGCTGGAAGGTGCTGTAAAAGGGGCTGCCAGTTGAGATGCTCCCTCTATGGAAGAACTGGGTAAACATCCTAAAGCATAACAACATCCTCATCCCTTATAATTACTATAATTATCAATAAATATTGTTATTATTATTGTCATCCATGGACCCGCTGGTGCCAGTACCAGTACTGTTAACCAGCGCCAGTTAGTGTTAATTATTATTATTATTATTTATTATTATTATAATTATTAATTACTATATGACTGTATATTACTATATAATTGATTATGTCTCTTTATTGATCTTTGCTGTTGCACTCAATCTGTTCTTTTCTTTATTTATATTTATATTATTAGGAATTGCTCATTTTTTCATCATATTTGCAGAATCTCTTGAGTGTGTCTTGTATTGTGTGCGCTGCTGTAGCCTGAAATTTCCCCGTGTGAGACTAATAAAGATGTATCTAATCTAATCTAATCAACGAAGATCTTCCTTCCCCAAATATAAATTCAGATCTCTGGGTGTTTTGGAGCTATTTGATCCACAATGTTCAGTTCAGTCCATAAATAGAAGACCCACAGTTGAGCTGGTGAACCCCAGTCGACTTCTCTAAACGCAGCCCTTTCATTGGATGTCGATCTCAAACACCTCTGCAGTTATTCCCAAACAACAAGAACGCAGCGGGAGTTGCGAGCTCTGGCCTAGATACAGTCTCTGTTCTCCTCCCATGGAAGCCCCTTTGTTACGGATTGGCACAAAACAAGCGATCCAGAAGCAGGTTTGGAATTTTCAAAATAAGGGTTTTATTTTAGGTTGGCAAGGAACTTAGACCATGAATCTTATCAATTAACAATTCCATTTCATTGACAAAAAGCGCTGCATAAAAACCACAGGAATAACAGTACTTTTACAACTCAAAAAGACCCACAACGGGAAAATCATAAATTCAAAACGTTAACAAAGAACCACTCATACAGAGGAAAAAATCAAAACCAAGAATTACAAAATCCAGAACTCAAAAACGCACTAAGGCTATGTCAATTTGAAAAAATACAAAACAGAGGAACAACAAGAATCACTATAATTTCACTAACCAATACTCACAAGGGGTTTCATGTAACGCTGGACAGGGACACAACACAGAGGTACACAGTCTACAATCTGGCACCGGGGAGTGACAAAGGCCAGGGCTATATAGGGGCAGACACAGGTGACGCACATCAACATAATGACAGGCTTGAAAACAGCAGGTAATTGACCCAGGGGTCAAGCTGACATACATACATACACACACTTGGAGGAGACAGAGACGAGATGTCAAAATAAAGCACACCAACAGAAAATAAAGTAAATTGACACAGACAAAACATGACACCCTTTTGGGAGTAGCATAGCGCACCATCATCCATGAATGACAGTCCTAAATATGGCCTCGAAATCTAGTCGTCCAAAGTGTAACACACATTTTTTTTGTGGCCGTCTGACTTGTTTGTGCGTCGCTCTGTCACTCCGACTCTTTTTTTCCCCACTTCAGACAGTGAAACGTGGGAGTTAATGATGCTGATTAATCATGAGGCGATTCCTCTTTTAATACTCCTCTTTGTCAACGGGGGTTCTATTTATGTTCGATTTGGACAGGTTCATTGTCATATAAAAAAGATTAAAGTCGCCACAACGCAACCAGAGGAGACGGTGATGATGATAATGATACTGTATTAAGCTGATATATGTTATGGTAGGTTATGGTATGGTATGGTTTTATTTGAGCAGGGACAGTGCACAACAGCACATTAACCAATAGACAGAGTCTGAAGGACAGATGCTGGTGTCAGGTTGTAGCTTAAGCTCATTTCCACCTGTAGCCCCTGATCAGGCCGATGTTACATGGTTTAGGTGTGTATAAAAGCTACAAAATAAGTTGGTGTATGGGAGAAGAAACCATTAGAGTTATGCAGGCCTATACATATACATCAATATACCATAAACATACATGCACACATACACATATATACATTCATATACGCATACGCACATATACATGCGCATACAAATCATTTTCTTTCATGAACTCTCCTGTTCTCTTTCTTTCTCCTACATGCATAAAAACAGTAGCACACAACCCTCATAGACATATCCATATACATATATATATGTCCAGAGCTGCTCAAGTGGTGGTAAATTAAAAAAAAAAACTAAGTAGGAAAGTGAGGATAAGGACAAAAATGGATGGAAATTCACGCAATTAGAAATACTGTGTTAGGATTCAGGTTGTGCCAAATTGGGGTTATGTATTTCCGGGGTTTTATTGTGGTGACTTCCCGTTTTCCTGCGTGCGCTCCTCATGTGTCTCTAGCTTCACCCCTAGATTCCTTGCTCATCTGTGTCTCGTTTGTAATTATTCCTAATGTGTCGCACCTGGGTGATTCCGCTGCGTATTTAAGTCTGCTCGTGTCCTCCTGTCTCTGTCAGATCGTTATTCCTTGTGTCAATGACTGCACCTACGTCCTGCCTGAGAATCTCCTGAGTGAGTATTTGTTAGTTTAGCTGTCATATTTTGTATAGTCTAGTCTTGTTATTAATCTTGTCTTGTTTTCCAAATTGTCACAGTTCCTCTTTTGAGCGATTTTGAGTTTCTAGTCTTTTGTTTATTTCCCAAATTTACATTTTCCTAAGATGAGTGATTTTGACTTTGTTTATGGAATATTTACTTTTCCCCTTGTAGGTTACTTTTTGTTATTTATGGTTACAAGTATTCCCGAGTTTTTGAGCGGCGCTTTTTGTTTAATATTAAAATGTCATATAGTAAAATCCTTAATTTCTCCCTGTGAGTTCTTGGTGAACCCAAAAATGTAATTAAATTTTTTGATCTAGTCTGGTCTGCATTTGGGTCTGATTCCATGTGTGTTAGTGACATAATGGATGTGACGAAAACGTACACCTACCGCAAAACTCATGACATCATCTCGGAAACTAGTTTGAGATTCTGTTTCCACTCAGTATTTTCGAGTCACTGAAGCGTAAAGGATGCGAGTAGAGAGAGAGCAACGAGTGACAAAAAAAGTGAAAGAGAACAGATTAAAGAAGACAAAAGCTGAAAGTGTGGGGAAGGAAGAAGGAAAACAAAGAGAGCCGTGGGCAGAACCTGTCGTCTGAAGTGTCAGAAAGGAACAATGACTAAAGAATAACAATAACACACACAAACCCAGACCTCTAGACCTTACCTCTTCTATGGATTCATGCAAGTCTCTGTTTTGTTGCTTCTGGAACTTTGTTTTTCTCTCAGCCAATGCTCTCTGTACTGTCCGTCCTTCTGTCTCCACTCTTCATCCCTTCTCTTTCCTCGTCATCTTAACCCTGTCTCTTTCTTCCCCGTCTCCTGACGTTGATCCCTCTTTTCCCTTCTGTTTCTTCGTCAAGCAGGGTTAAGTTCTGAACCTGAACACTCACTCACACTCTTCAAATCCCTCCCCTCCTTCTTTTTAACGTCATTTATTTTTGCATGTGGATTTGCATTTATTTATTAAAAATTTTTTAAATTGAAACTCTCTCTTGTACAGTACAAGAGAGAGTTTAAAGTGTGTGTTAACACCATCACCCAGAAGTTCAGATCCGAGCATTGTAGCTGCAGTGATAATTGCAAACTTTTAATAAAGCAAATGTTGAAATACAAGTGCGAAGTCAATAGAAAAGAACAGAATTATAGAACAAATAACAATAGAGATAAAGACCATTGGCATAAGACTAAATAATCAGTTTTCAGTGCCTCTCACAAAAAGACAGATGATAAGAACCAATTATACAGTGTTGTCTGACTTCAGTATCTTTCCCGGTTCGTACAGCAACAAGCTAACAACAACTAATAAAATCCATCAGATGTTTGCACTACCCTTTATCATAATGCATTTGTGAAATTCCACCAAAAAGTTATTTTTGTTGATTGCTAGGAATCAACAAAAAGAACTCGTAGTAGAAAAAAAGAACTCAGTCTCACTCATAGTTTCATCACAACCAGACTCATGTGACACCAACTAACGAGGGTCAACGCCTGTCGCCAAAACCTACACCTGGGTTTTTTTTTTTTCAACAGTTCTCAATGACCCACACCCAAAAGCTAACCTAGTCTTTTGGGTGCCTAGCCTAGGCATGAACTGATGACGCCACTTGGATAAGGGGTGAAATGTCTTCAAGACAAAACTCAGTCTATTTGACCTGATTCAATTGCCTAGAGATGCCTTTGACCTGGATGAAAGAGAATTTGCTCAGACACACCCAAAAGGTTTCACCTGATGACATCACAACCTGGGCCGGTTACCCTCACAGAGCTTAAATATTAGAGTTCCCAACTACGAGTCGCAGACTTTCCAGTCTAATCCCGCGTGAAGTGATGAAGCCACTTGGATGTGGAGCGTAACGTCTTCAAAGACAAAACTCGTGTCCAGTTGACCTGATTCGGTTGCCTAGAGAAACTGTTCTGTGATTTGGTTCTGCATACCGAAAATACTATCCCAGCTAGGGGTGAATGTTTCCATTTGTAGTGGCAGCAGTGACAGGGTTATCATTGTCCTTCCTTCCACTATTTATGGCTTTGATAGTCCCTGTTAACCATAGCCTTGTTTGTTCTACTTTAAAACTTTAATGGATCTATCCTTCTTGTTATTTCTGAGGTCAGGGTGCCGTCATAGTGTACAACAGTCTGCAGATTTTGTCTCATACTCTGTCCTTGATCTCGATCCACAGACAACATTTATCCGGTCCTAGGTTAATAGATGTATCAGGCCTAAACAATATGATTTTTGTACTTTGGGAATGTGTACATATGCATCATGTGTTATTTACCTTGCACATAATCATGTTTTAGGTGTATTTATACTATTTTGTCAATTATGGAGAGACACACTTACTTCATCCTCCATTAATGACTGATGACTGAGATATGATATATGTAAACAACCTCAATACCACAACCTCAATGCTCAATACATTGTACAGAACAAATATTTGAATATGTGGGAAAATGTGAAAAACTCATCAGAAAATGACAAATTGTTCCACAACCACCTGACGACAACAACAACAACTAAAAAGTATAGGAGTATACAAATATCTATATAGCAATAACAACAATATAAAACTATATATAAAATATCTATAGATACGAGCAACATCAAACAAGTCACACATGTGCATCCCTGCACAGATCAGTCCATTGTTGGTCCTCCATGGGGTCTCATTTCCACTAGACCCATAAATCTGTTTCCTAGTGGATCTAACTAAACTCAAACTGTCCAAATGTACTAAAAAAGTGACAGAAACACTGTTGACAATCGCTAAGAAATATATTGCTAGAAAATGGAAATCAGGCCCCGCTCCCTTTCTAATCAAGATGTGGGTAAAAGGAATCAACAGCTGCGTGAACCTGGAGAAAATAACCTACTGGATGAAAAAAAGAAATGAGATGTTTTATAAGATATGGCCACCATATCTAAACTACATGGAAATTTTGGTTCAGCTCTATATACCTGAGCAGGGCTTGTAGGAGTTAGGAGGAGTGAGGTTCTTTCTTTCTGCAAATCAGGTGGTTCACTTATTTATGGTTTTGTTTCGTCTGTTGTCTCTGATCCTTCCATCGTGGGTCAGGAGTGTTGTCTCGCAGTGTATGAATGTAACTCTAACATTGTCCAATAAAAACAATGCAAATAAAAGATGACAAAGAAAAAAAAAAGTACACCGTTGCTCCAAAATGAACCTTTATGTCAAAAATGGAAGACCTTTCCTCTGGATGTTTGTGCTATTATGTCTATGCCATCACAGCACCATAAACACATTATTACTACATGCTAAACACACGTGTTTTTCCCTGCAGCCCAGTCCAAATATCTAAGAATCCCCCCACCCAAAAAAACCCCCGATGACCAGGGAAGTCCGAAAAATATGTAGTAGAAAGTTTAAAGGTGGAGAAAGTAAAGAGAGAAAGGAAGAGGAACGCATAAACAAACAAACAAATGACACCAGTAGCTCTGTTTGTTGTTGTACATTTAGCTGCCATGCTTCAGTGAGCGGGTTGTTCTCAGTGCTGCTGCCTACACAATCTCATTACGGCCAGCTCTTTGATTGGTTTCTTGTTACACTGCAGTTGTGATTGCACAAGTGTGTGTGTGTGTATGTATGTGTGTGTGAGTGTGTGTGTTTGCGTACCACTGTCATCATCAAGTCCATGGATATGTGTGTATAAAGCTGCTCGCACCCACGCTTATATTTCACACAGCATGACTCACAGCTACAGACCAACACACACACACACACACACACACACACACACACAGACACACACACACACACACACAGGGACATTGGTACAACATTATTTTCATATTTCATATTGGACTTGCAGCTGTAGACGGAAGCAGGGGGCTGAAATCTTTCAAACTTGCAGCTTTTCCGATTTGAGTCACAGTGAGATGGACGTGGAAAGCACACACAGCCTCAGGTTTGTGGGTTTGTATATAAGCCAGTAATTATCAGTACCCTGGCTAATTGCTCTGGTGTCTTGTGGAGCTGAACACTCGCCTGCAGGCTTCTGCTGCGGCTGCCTGTCGTACAGTTTCATATTCGTGTGTGTGTGCTGCTGACATTCTGTTACTTGCCAACGGGATTTGTGGATCTCACTAGCTTTTAACCCTGTTAAAAATGTTGTGTAATTTAACATCTGCCTGGCAGGGAGCTAAAGATACCATCTCCTTGAGTTTCTGAATGATGGTGGTAGGTGCTGCAATATGCTAATGCACAGGTACCTGCCTTGTCTTGATGTTTTAAAGATTTTTCTATTATGTGCATTGTTTGGATTACAGGGGTGTCAAACTGACTTCAGTTCAGGGGCCACACTCTAGTAACTTTGATTTGAAGCGGGCCGATCCTGTAAAATAATAACATAATGATATATAAATAATGTCAACTCCAAATTTTTCTTTTGTGTTTTAGAGTGAAAAAGGTCAAATTACGTGATGAAAAGGTTTACATAAATGTAATTTGAACAATATTATGTTTCACTTTATAATTAACACTTGTACGTTGCAACCGACAGAACATTTAGTAACAGGCAGAATAATGTTAGAATTGCACTTCCCTTAAGCAATTTCAGGTTCTTATTTGTTCATGTTGTTCACGTTTTTTGGCAAAATTATACTCTTACTTTAAATCAGGGGTGTCAAACTCATTTTAGATCAGGGCCCAAATTCAGTCCACTCTGGTCTGACGTGGACCCAACCAGTATAATAATAACAGAATGACATATCAATAACATCAACTCCAAACTTTTTGTATATGATGAAAATGTTTACGTCTGCAAACTGTCCTTTAAAACAATGTGAGTAACATTAACAACCCAAAAATTCTTAAGAAAAGTGTAATTTCAACAATATTATACCTCATTTTATAGTTTATGTACAATTTGTGTACACGTACATATATACACACACACACAAAACATTTAACAGGTAGAAAATGGACTAAATTACACTGACTTCTCTTCAGACATTTCAGGTTGTTTATATTTGTTCAGATTATTTATGGGGTTTTTTTTTGTGAATTGATACTTTGTTTTAGTGTAAGTACAGGAAAATTACATGAAAATATATATATTTCCACAAAGAACAATTTGTTGTAGTGAGTATTCATAGGTTATCATGATAATATTTCTTCCGGTCTGCATGTTTAACTTGAACTATCATTTTTGCAAAAATCTTTGGTATAATTTTTGCATTTCACAAATTCATCCCACGGGCTGGATTGGAATCTTTGGGAGTCCACATTTGCCACCCGGGCCTCATGTTTGACACCCCTGCTTTAAATACATGATAATATTTGGAGTTGTGAGCATTTATAGGTAATTAAGGTGTGTATTTTACTGTTCTGACTCACCTAAGATTGAAATGGTCAATGTGGAACCTGATCTAAAATTGGTCTTCAGGTCTTCAGTGTAATTTTATGATTGCACAGATTCAACCCAAGGACCCTTTGGTAGGCCTCCAGGCCACATGTTTGACACTTGTAGTTTAGAACATTAGGGAATCACACTGTTAAATGACTGTGCTGAAGAAAATGCCATGGACTAATAATAATAATAATAATAATCTGCATCCTGTTACAATCCAAGTATTCTAGTATAAGTACTCGTATTCTTCAAAACATTGTGAAACAGGACAGTAACTGCAAACACCATCCGTGAAGCGAGTGTTGCAACAGACCATGGAAATTACACATTATCACGGCAGATTTTCTTGTACTCCCACACACAGGAACTCACCAGCGAGTGTTCCCACAGCCGATCCCAGCACAGCATGGATGGCCAGCAGGGGGGAGTAGAGAAAAACAGCCCCCAGGATGAGCAGGGAGGGGCCCAAGACTTCACATGCATAGATCTGACCCACTCCAAGAGGGATGCCATGCAGCATCTATGCAAAACAAGAGAGTGTGTTCGAGGCTTAGTGCGGTGTCAGGGAAGAAGCAGCGGCATTTAAGATGTGTGTTTTTATTCTATAGCAAACACACAATCACAGAAACATGGCATGTGCTCAGTCACTTCATTTATCCAACGCTATTAACAATATGTGAAACACTATGGAATATCCACGGGGTCTCATTTCTACTGGACCCTGAAGTCTCTCTACTAATGAATCTAACTAAACTCAAACTGTCGAAGTATGTGAAGGAATTGACAGAAATTCAATCACTAGGAAATGTATTGACAGAAAATGGAAATTAGACTCCGCCCCCCTTCCAGTCAAGATGTGGTTGAAGAACAGTTGCACGGACCTGGAGAAAATAAGCTACTGGATGAAAAAAAGAAATAGGATATTTTATAAGATAAGGAAAATACATGGAGAAGTGGCACAGCGCACCACATTGGTCCAGCTCTATATAACCAAGCAGGGCTTATAGGACTTAGGACGTCAGAGGTCAACGTACTGTATGTCTCTGTGCCTTATTTATGGTTTTATTGTGTTTTGTTTTGTTCTGTGTTGTTCTGTTTTGTCTCTGATCCTGCCATTGTGAGCCAGGAGTGTTGTCTTGTGGGGTATGAATGTAACTACTATTGTCTAATGAAAAATCAAGATAAAATATTATTTAAAAAAAAACCAATACAATGACACAGATTGTCCAGTTTACTTTAAATAACAGTCTAAGGTTGAATTTAGAGTCAATAGTCAAAAATACTTCAACAAGTCATGAAAAGCCTGACAAAGAGCCTAAGAAAAGATAAAGAAGACAGACGCTCAATTCAAAACCCCTTAAAATAATCGTCTGACGCCACTTAAGTGAATATTATCCCCAAAAGACCCTGATCAATTTTTGTGGCAAAGTTCAAATGCACTTTTTGCAATTCCCATTTCTCTGGCTATATCTCAATATTTGTTAGAATTATTTCCTCTACATGTTGCAAATTTTGGTGTAAAGGCGTCATTTATATCAAAACAGTCATTCTCAGTATATCATTTATCAGACAACATCCTAGTGAATTAATGTGGCAGAACACAACACACGCTTCCATGTTCACTGCAGAGTAACTGAACTGTTGAAATTGTTTAAAAAGCTGAGGAAATACATTTGACCTCAATGATTTAAATTAGACTTAGACCTAGACTTAGTTTATAGTCATTACACAGACACACAATGAACCTGGCAACGAAATGTCATAGATTGGCAACTGATAACGCAAAATAAATATGGAGAATGTGCAAAATTGCTGAAGTGAATCCAAAGCCATCAGTGGCTGCAGTGCATGAGTGACAACACACACAGTCAATATAAATAAGAAATAAATAAGATGGACAGTGCAATATTGCACATCAATGTAAACAGT
>JAPTHA010177651.1:0-13803 GCA_029814585.1 Gymnapogon annona | reverse complement strand
AGGGTATAACTATGGAACTGTATGGCAGTGGAACTGTGTATTGCTATATAACAGTGGGGGTATAAATATAGAACTGTATAACAATAAGGGTATGACTATAGAACTGTAACTATTTATCTGTATATTACTATATATCTGACGTTGTCTCTTTATTGATCTTTATTGTTGCACTCAATCTGTTCTTATTTCTATTCATATATTTATATTATTAGGATTTACTCTCATTTTTCATCATATTTGCAGTATCTCTTTGTGTGTGTCTTGTCTTATATGTGCTGCTGTAAACTGAAATCTCCCCGTAGGGGACTAATAAAGGGATCTAATCTCATCTAATTATTTTCACAGCCAACACTGCTATGCTCTGGGTAATTTCAAGTTATACGTCCCAACCCTGCACTGCTTCACAGCCTGTTTGATTCTGGAACACTTGTTCACTGTTAATCCTTTTGTTTGTCTATTGAAACTGGTCAATGGTGGAAAAAAGGAAGGATCATCATCTGACCTTTTTTTCCAGGATCTCTGTGCATAAGTGGCTAAAGAGAGCATTTGAAACAATTTCCCTTAGAAACAATGATAGAGCATAGATAGGGTGTCAATAGAGATGGGGATCAAGACAGGAATGCTGTGGTCTACTGACTTCCCCTCCGAGTTGTAGCTGTTCATGCTGCCATTGTTGGACTCTCTGCTGGGCTGGCGACTCATGTTCCTGGGCAGCTCCACTGCCATGCCGGTCTCTGTGCTCCTCTGGATGGGTGCACCCTTCTCCTTCTTAGTCTTCACCTCTAAGTTTTGGGTAAAAACAAACAAACAAACAAGGAAACAAGGAGAGTTTATGCATATACAGTAAAATAATAGTAATTAGTGGTTCCAGACCTTTTTTGAATATTTTATTTTTTTTAAAAAGGTTCACAACCAAAAGGTATTTTGGTTGTGACACTGTCTATCCTAATTTATGTAAGGAGTATGGGTTTATGTGTATGTGCGGCATGCCTATTTATCGACACATGCCGCAACAAATCCACAAATGTATAGTGTGTATGTAGTACAAGTGCATACTGTGAATGTCATTTAAGAATTCAACTGATGTATATAACTGTCTGCTCTTATTTCTACTCTTTGTATTTGGCTGATGCGACGCACAAATTTCCCTGTGGTGGGATCAATAAAGTTCTATCTTATCTTTTCTTAACCACGTTTGTCTCTTGTAGATGTATTTTATTTCTTTTTTACATCATGGCCAAGGGACTACAGATGAATACTAGCCTACTGGCTGTTTTGTTTGTTTTTTTTTCACCAAGTGCAATCTTGTGGTTTATGAAGTTGTATTGTCCCCTTTTCAAATAAACTCAATTTATATTTAAAGATTAGGATTGTGTGATATTTAACTCAAAAGTTTTGGATATCTAGTCCTATCAGTATGTGAAATAATCCAGTTTAAATGCTATTTATCAGGTTTTTTCAGCAGCATCCAATTTTTTTTTTTATAATCTATCAAAAATGTCCGTAGTTGAGCGTGGAAACATCATTACCTTCTTTAAAATTGATGGACCAGATGCTTGTTTTTGGCTATTGAAAGATTTAAATCATGATTCCTTATCTCCCTTGATAAGATGACTTGGATTTACTCTGAGCTTTTAAATACCTACATCAGGGGTGGCCAACCAGTCAGAGACTAAGAGCCACAGTTTTTACTGTCTTACACACAAAGACCTCTGCTCTGACACATTTACTGTAAATGTCGCACATCAACATGATAATGACAAAAACTGACTCCCACGGAACTAAGACCACAACAATTCAACAATTGAACACTGTGTGCACTGTCTCACAAACAATCTCTCAGTTCAATGTTCAGTTCATGTTTACAAATAAAAATATAATATACTTTTTTTCTATAAGTGAACACTCTCAAAGTGCAGACTTTCTCAACCAAAGTGCACACTTTTATAATAATTAAAAAAAACACTTAATACTTTCAAAATTAAATTAAATTAGGTGACATCAATAAAACAGGGCTAATGTTCAGGGTTAGTGCGAAATATTTAGAAAGTTTAGAAAGAGGTGTGTTTTTTTCTGCATTCAGTCAATTTTTATTTTTAAGGCAAAGCATGAGGGGAAAGGGTGTCTGTTGGGGCTCTAAATTATAACTATTATTTATTTTATTTGTAATTTTATTTTTTTCCTGGAGGCTTGGAGCAGTGGCCCATGTGGCATAGGCAAACTAGTATGCCCAGAGCTGGCTCTGTATGCACGTACTGTAAAAAACACACAAACACAAAATTTGACATGAACATAAGAGCCGCATGAAACCGGGCAAAGAGCTCCATGCGGTGGGTTGGCCAGGCCTGACATACATGGCCAGTAAAAACAATATTGTAAAAGATCTGATTTTAACTTGAGAAATTCCACAGTATTATAAGTAAATGGTGAAAAATTATTTGCTGATAGTTAAATGTAAGAGAAATTCAATCACTGTTGTTCTGTTGTATTTTCAATGGTTAATGATACCTAGTTTCAGATCGCAATGAACTGAATATACTCCTTATATCAGGTCACTGCTACCTGCTGCATCACTGCTACCTTATCGTGGTGGGAGAGTTTGAGCACCCGGATAATTTCAGGGGCTATGTTGTCGGTGGGCTTTATGACCCCCAGCAGGGTTATCCCACTTGTGTGGGAGGTTGATAGGTACCATCTGGATATAGTCAAGCTCACCTCCATGCACAGCTTGGACTCTGGAATCCAGGTCCTTGAGAGGTGCTGGACTCTCCACTATTCTGGAGTTTCCTGCAGTAAGAGGCAGCGGGCTGATGTGGGCTTGTCCTAATGTCTTCGGGCTGTCCCCAACCCGAAGACATAAGCCTATGAATCGAACAGCGGGGAAGACCTTTTGGAGTCCCTGAGTGGTGTGCTGGACCAAGCTCCGACTGGGGACTCCATTATTCTACTGGGGGACTTAAACCCTCATGTGGACAACAAAAGTGAGACTTGGAGGGGGTGATTGGGAGGATTGGTCTCCCTGATCTGAACCAGAACAGTGTTTCATTAATGGACTTCTGTGCTAGTCACAGTTCGTCCACAACAAACACCATGTTTGAGCACAGGGGTGTCCACAAGTGCACATGGCACCAGGACACCCTATAGGCTGGTGGTGAATGATAGATTTTGTAGTCATGTCAACTGATCTTCAGGCACGTGTCTTGGACTCTCTGGTGAAGAGGGGGGCTGATCTGTCCACCGATCACTACCTGGTTGTGAGTTGGATGCGCTGGCACATGTCTGGCTGAATCCCCTGCCCATGGAGTCTACAACTCCCACCTCTGGGAGAGCGCCTCACAGATCCCAGGGTACGCTGGAAACACTAAGTCTGAATGGACCATGGTCTCCAGCTCCATTGTTGAAGCTGCTGCTCAAAGCTATGGCCGCAGGATCTCTGGTGTCTATTGTTGCGGCAATCCCTGAACCTGGTGGTGCACACCAGAAGGGTTGCAGTCAGGTTGAAGAAAGATTCCTATCAAGCATTATTAGCCCACAGGACTCCCAAGGCAGCTGATGGGTACCAGTAGGCCAAGTGCACGTCGGCCAGAGCAGTAATGGAGGTAAAAACTTGGGCCTGGGAGGAGTTCGGGGAGGCAGTGGAGAAGGACTGCCGGTCATCTGTGAAGAAATTTGGCAATTCGTCCATTTCCACCGTTTATGGTGGAGGTTGGGATCTGCTGACCTCAACTGGGGATGTCGTTGGGTGATGGAAGGAATACTTCAAGGATCTTGTTGTGGGAAACTTCAATTCTGGTATTAACATTTCTACAACACAGTGCAGATGCAGGTTTGTGTTTGTGGTCAGGTTTTGTGAGTTTCTTCTCTCTTGGGTGTCAGGGACATGGGTCTACACCTGCATCCACTCGGCTCATCAGTGGCGTGTATTAAGGAGTGGTAGGGGCTGTCTTCAGCACCAAAGAGTTGATCGACCTACATGCTGTGGTAGAAATTTGTTTTTTATTGTTTTCATATTTTTATTGTGTATGCTGTTTTCAATGTTTCCTTTGTCGCCTAAACATGTGGGTTTGCAGGGTAATCCTCCATTTTGAAAAGTTAAGCATCCATCTTGGATTTTTCCATGGTCCCCTTATATGTATAGGCGTGGCCGTATTGCCCCGCCTACCTGATATGACTAACCGTGGTTCACCAAGAATTTAAATGTTTTACGGCCTTTGTTTTGTCAGGAGCAGTAACACAGTTGGATGTAGCTGATTCTGGCGGGAAACCTAGAGCCACACCCACAGTCTTTAAGGAGCTTCATGGTCTTTTCTTCTGGGAGAGAGACAAAGGCAGCACGTGGAGGAGAGATACCATGCTTTTGCTCCATTGTCCTGGCCAGAACAATGTGCTCTCAATAAACAGCGAAACAGATGACCGTCTGAATTTTTACAATTTTCCTCAAGTGGTGATTTTTCCATTACAATTTTGGCGACCCAGATGGGACTTTTCAATGCTTGTTGGACTAAAGGATCCAGGTAAACAGGCCAATCTGGATTAATAGCACAATCCAGCCCCAGAACCTCGTGTAGAATTTCAGAGAAGTAGGGAACCGACCACCCTTTTCTTCCAATCAGCGTTGATAAAGTTTCCACGGAACGAATTTCAAATTGAAATGCAGTGAGACGTATTTATCTCAATTTTAATTCTGAAACTTTTTAATAGTATGGTAAAATTTTCGTTGTGCAGGTCATTGCTGCTCTGTTATTTTGTGTTTTTCATTGCTGGGCAGCGTCCCTTTGTCCCTAGGTCTGTGAGGTATTAATTGATTAATTATACCAAGAACTGTAAATCTTCAGTCCAAGAAAAGTCTGTGAAGTATTAAATAATTCATTAACTATACCAATAGCTCTAAATTTTCATTGATGGGTGGAGTCCTTATGAAGTCTGTGAGGAATTAATTAATTAATTGTACTAAGAACGGTAAATTTTTGAGGATTAGTTATTCCTGTGCATCCGTCGATGACTAGAGTCAGGTAAAGCAATCCGTGAGTACGTACGACAATCGGATTAAAAAGTGATGGGAAATTCCAATTACAAAGAGCAGCAATGTCAAGAGTCTGCAATAATGACTCAAATGAAGGAAGAGTACTGGTGTAATGAGCATGGATTCCCTATAGGGGGATCCTTGAGCAAAATACAGTTGGGTAAATTGAGAGAAAGTTTACAGAAAGAGAGAGACAAATTGTTAAATAAGAAAAAAATGTTTACACAGGACATAAAATGCATGGAGGAACAAGATAAATGTTTACAATGTTGGGAGGATGAATGTGGAGTGTAGGGAGTGTAGGGAGACTAAAAAAGTATTTGCAAAACAATGACTACACATAGAGTAACAGAGGAAGAAACAGAATAAAAGAACAAAAGGAAAAATGTGCCTGATGCCGGCAGTTCGACACAGAAGCGAGGCAGGTGGGGAGGCGTGGCGCGCAGACTCTGCCGACTGCTTAGCCGCGGACGGCTAACTCTCCCGATCATACTCCTCACCAACATTCAGTCTCTGGCTAACAAAATGGATGACCTCATCAGTCGACTAGCCTCACAGCCGTACATCAAGGATTGCTCCGTGTTATGTTTCTGTGAGACGTGGCTGGGGCAGGGGACCCCCCCAACGAGGTTGTCACACGAGCTGGCTACAGTGTTTACAGAGCCGACCGTAGCACAACGGAATGCGGCAAAACACGCAGGGGGAGGGAACAGCGATACTCATAAAAGAATCCTGGACCACCAACAACACGGTAATATGTCAGTCATGTTCTGCAGATGTGGAGTTTATTACTGTGAATTGCACACCCTTCTATTTACCCAGAGAACTGCAGTGCATCATTCTGAGCACAATGTACGCGCCCCCCCCCCTCTGCTAACGAGGATGCTGCCCCCAGAGAGCTGCACAACATGATCAGTAGACACGAAACCACATATCCTGATGCTACTTTTGTCATTCTGGGAGACTTTAATCACTGTGATCTCCGAAGAAGCATCCCAAAATTTCACCAATTTCTCCACTTTCCCACTAGGGGAAACAATACTTTGGAGAAATGTTACAGTAACATCAGAAACACATATATTGCTGTCTTCGGGCCACATTTAGGAAAAAGTGACCACCTTGCTATCCTGCTGCAGCCCACCTACATCAAAAGGCTTAAAGCAAACCCAGTCACAGTCTGTGAAAACATGGACTGACAAGGCACTGGGGGAACTGCAGGGCTGCTTGGAGGCCACAGACATGGACATTTTTAAGGCAGCCACAGAAAATATTCATGAATACACAGACACTGTAAGCTGCTATATTGACTGGTGCACCTCCATATGCATTCCCTCCCGGACTATCCGTGTTTTCCCCAACCAGAAACCCTGGTTTAATGCGGATGTATGCAGCAAGATCAGGGCACGGTGTGAAGCTTTCAAGTCTGGAGACACCACAGAGTATAAAAATGTGCGATATGAGCTCCAGAAATCCATCAGGGATTCCAAGAGGACTTACACTCAGAGACTTGAGAGCTGCCATAGGGAGAACAACACCAGAGCCATGTGGCAGGGGATCAGGTCAATGACCAACTACAGGTCAGAGGCAAACAGGTCTGTGGTTCAAGACGTCATCCAGCCAGACAACCTCAACAGCTTCTATGCCAGATTTGACTAGCACAACAGACACATTCCCGTAAAGGCCCTGTTTGATCCAGAAGAGGCTGCTCTGCAGGTAACACATATGCAGGTGCTCAGAGCTCTGAGACAGGTGAACCACCGCAAGGCTGTGGGACCCGACCAGGTGTCACCCAGGGTCCTGAAGGTGTGTGGAGCAGCTAGCAGAGGTCTACACAGTCATCTTTAACATCTCCCTCTCACAGGAAACTGTACCACGCACCTTTAAGTCCTCTGTGATAGTGCCGGTCCTCAAGAAAACACACATCACAACAATGAACAACCTCAGACCCGTGGCACTCACATCTGCTGCCATGAAGTGTCTAGAAAAGCTGGTGCTAACCCACATCAACTCCGTAGTTCCTGACACAGTGGACCCCCATCAGTTTCCCTACCATCCCAACAGATCAGTGGACGATGCAGTTGCACTGGCACTTACCTCCACTCCACCCTCCAACACCTGGACAGAAATAACATATACGCACGGCTACTCTTTCTGTATTATAGCTTTGCCTTCAATACCATCAGGCCGCTGAAGCTAACAGGTAAACTGGCAGACCTAGGGGTACCAACACCCACCCGTAACTGGATCCTGGACTTCCTCATGGACAGACCATAGGCGGTGAGGATGGGAAAGACGGTTTCCGTGGAGCTTATTGTCAGTACAGGAACCCCACAGGTCTGCTGCCTCAGCCCTAAACTCTTCTCACTGTACACATATGACTGCACCTCCCACAATGACAACATCATCATTAAGTATGCAGACGACACAACCATCCTGGGCCTCACAACCATCTTGTCCTCAACATAAACAAAACAATAGAATTCATAGTAGACAACAGGAGGAGAGCCCCCTCTCTGCAGCCCCTCACCATCAACGGGACTGTGGTGGAGCAGCCAGACAGCCACAAGTTCCTGGGCCTTCACATCACAAACAGCCTCAGCTGTGTAAAAAACACTGTCGCCACTGTGAAAAGAGCTCAGCAGAGGTTGTACTTGATCAGGCTGTTGAAGAAGGCCAGGCTTCAACCACAGCCCCTCACACAAGCCTAGAGAGGACTCGTGGAAAGCATCCTCACCAGCGGGATAATGGTGTGGTATGGGAACACCACCCTGGCTGAGAGGAAGAAGCTGCAGCGGGTCATCAAGACTACAGAGAGGGTCATCGGCTCCGACCTCCCCTCCATAGAGACCATATACACACAGCACAAAGCACAGAGCATCCTCGGGGTCACCTAGCACCCAGCCCATGCTCTGTTCCAGTGGGTGGACTCAGGCTACAACCTGAGACGCCACAGGCCTGAGAGCATCAACACCCACATGGCCCGCTTCCACAACAGATATTTCCCAGCCGCTGTGAGGCTGGTGGCTCAGGACATCAGAGAGGGAAAACCTCTCTCTCTCACTCACTAACTGTGACACAAACCACCACTCCTCTGCTGTTCAACCAGCATGTGATATATCTCCATCTCTTGCCTGTGACATATTTGACATATTGTGACACATGTGACACAAGCTACCTGGCTCAGGGACATGCACAAAAATTCCAATGTACCTGTGTTTTTCAAACCTTGATGAACACGTACAAATGACAATAAAGTGTATTCTATTCTACAGCCATCCACAAGGTGTCCATGTGAGGGAGGGAATGGGTGATGTGTGCTTTTACTGCGGGCAGTCAGGACACTGGGCAAAGTTCTGCCCAGTGAAGTATCACCAAGAACGAACCAGAAGGGGTGGATTCAGAGGACGTGGGAACTCCAAGGTGTGCAGACGTGAAATACATAACCATTCCCAACAGGGCGGTGGCCAACAACAACAGCTGCAACAACACGTTTGACTGAGATGAGGGGAGAGGGGGAGCTCCAGGTGTGACCTTGACAGAGGAAGGAGGTCGTGCAGCTATGGATAACACATCTATGCATAATTACACACACACTTTTGTATTATGTGAAGGTTTTCAGAAAATGCCTCAAATTACATTATGTGTAGGAGGGAAAGATGTAGTTTTTGTAGTAGACTCAGGAGCTACTCATTCTGAGAAAATCTGAACTTCCTACAACAAAGCTCAGTGGTAGATATATTTACTCCATGTGTGGTACACAGGTAAAGGATAATTTTACCTTACCTGCACCCACACAGATTCTGGCACCTCACTGAAACATCCATTTCTATTGTCTCCAAATTGTCCATTAAATCTTCTAGGCAGAGACCTCATGATTCACTTAAATATTCAGTTACATTCCACACCAGAAGGGGTGGTGGCATCCCACCAAGGTGACAACCCTGGTGGCATGATGCTACTCTGCGCTAGTTCACCATTTTTATACTTGTATCAGTGGTTGCTGGACACGGATAACGCTGAGTCTCGCATGCGAACCTCACCATATGCAGTATTCATGACACCTGAAAATGTACACTGGACTGCACGTGACACCTCACACAGATGACAAATATGAAGAACATCTTTATGATCAAATAGACATAGCTGAATTTGTGGACCCTTGAGAGGGTTTAACATAAAATAATATCTGCGAAAAGTGAGATTTTATGTACACTAGTACCAACCTTAAATTCACTTATATTAGGGTTTTTTCTAATGCCTTCCGCCAGAGGTTCTATTGCCAGCGCAAAAAGGGCGGGGATGACTGGGTCCCCCCTGTCAGGCGGAATGGGCCTGGGGTAACACTGTTAGAAATAACTCGGGCATGTGGGGAACTGTACAAGGCTTTAATCAGGGCAATGAATGCTTCACCAAATCCAAATTTTTCCAGGACACTGAACAGATATGGCCATTCAACCATATCAAAAGCCTTATCAGCATCTAGTGACAAGGCCACACTTGGTATTTTATCCTTATTAGCCAGGTGTATTATGTTGAACAGACGTCTTAAGTTATTAGTAGACAGTCTGTTTGAGATGAACCCTGTTTGGTCAGGGTTAACCAGCAGAGGGAGACACATTTCCAGACTTCTAGCGATTATTTTGTGACTAATTTATAATCTGTATTAAGGAGTGAGATTGGCCTATAGGAGGAGCATTTTTTAGGGTCTTTTGCTTTTTTGTGGATGACTGCGATAGTGGCCTGACAAAATGACTCTGGGTAACATCCAGCTTTTCTGTTTTGTTCCAACACATCGAACAACAATGGCATCAGCTGGTCCTGGAATTCTTTGTAAAATCCAGCTGGAAATCCATTGTTCCCTGGTGATTTATTTGCAGGAAGTAGCTTTATAGCTTCTACCAGCTCCGCACTGGTAAAAGATTTCTCCAATTGATCCTTATGTTCAGCTGACAGCCCTGGCAGTTCAATTGAGGCGAGAAATGACAAATGTCCAGGAGGCTGTGCTGAATACAGATCCATATAATACTTTTTAAATGTCTCATTTATTTCTGTTGGGTTGTTGGTTATATCTTTGGATGTCGTTTCTAACGCATGAATTATATATTTTTTTCCGTAATCAGCTGCCATGCTCGTGCTTTGTGTGCTTTTTCCCCAAGTTCATAAAATTGTTGTTTTGACCTAGTTAAGGGTCTCTCTGCTTGATAAGTATTCAGGGTGTTGTATTTTAATTTCAGATTCACTAGTTCTCTGTATGTCTCATTGGTTGGAGCTCTTTGATACATTTTCTCAATTGTCTGTATTTGCCGTTCGAGGGTGTTAAGTTTACTGTTATGCTTCTTCTTTAAGGCTTTGGTGTAGGATATAATTTGGCCTCTCAGGTAGGTCTTTAGTGCATCCCAAAATATATAGACATTAGGAGCGAATGATCTATTTGTAGCAATAAAAACGTCTATCTGCTCCTTAATAAAAGTGCAAAATTCAGGTTGTTTAAGTAGTGTTGGGTTCAGTCTCCATCTGTACGTTTCAGTAATCTTACCACAGTTAGCCACAGTTAGGACTAGAGGTCAGTGGTCACTAAGCAGTCTCGGGAGGTATTGGATGTCTATGATTCTGTGCTGCATTTGAGTTGGTGTCAGAAAATTATCTATTTGTGTGTGGCATTTGTGAGGGTGAGAGTAGAATGAATAGTCCCTGTCCTGCAGGTGCACCTGCCTCCATGCGTCAATCAGGTTCAGGTTACTCATAAAGGACATGGTTGTTCTAGCTGACTTACTGAGGGTACAAGGTCTATCAGAGGATCTATCCAAACATCTTGCATAAATAAATGATCATCATAATTGGGTGCATATATATTCATGAGTGTCCATGTACATCTGCC
The DNA here is from genome assembly GCA_029814585.1 of Gymnapogon annona. Taxonomy (NCBI): domain Eukaryota; kingdom Metazoa; phylum Chordata; class Actinopteri; order Kurtiformes; family Apogonidae; genus Gymnapogon; species Gymnapogon annona. The sequence continues at coordinate 2,902 of JAPTHA010177651.1, read as the reverse complement.
ATTGTACCATAAAATATCTACCTGACGGGTCATATATTGTTTTTGTAGCTACGAAGGGAATATTTTTATGCAGCAGAATTGCCGTTCCTCTGGACCTTGAGCTGAATGATGAATAAAACGTTTGTCCTGCCCATTACCTTGTTAGCTTTTGGTGCTCACTATCTGGTAAGTGTGTTTCTTGTAGGTAAGCGATATCAGGTGCACCCTTTTCCTCTTGATAGGGCTATTTAGCCCTTTACATTAAATGTCAGTAATTTCAGTGGGTTCGACATAGGGTTAAGTAGCTCTGGATGGTACGCACCACATTCCCTCCTCCATGCAGGCCGTCGGCCCATGGTTCTACCACAAACAGGGGGAGTTCGGGGCACATGTCTCTCTGGTGCTCGACAAAGACAAAACAGTTAACAGTGATACACGAAGGACCGGACAACACATAGTAACATTTAACATACATACCCTTCTTCCCGGTTGCCGTACTAACACTGTGACAACCAAACACATAGTGAATGTGAAGTACCAATGGCGCTCGCTTTCCATTGAATTTTCATAAGCCCAGCAAGCGCTCAGAACTTTACCCCGCATTTATGGAACTGCATAAACAACGCTGTTAACTACAAACTATGAGATACGTTTGTCTTTATAGATACACTTCCTGGTCTCCTGTGTAGGTGGATGTTTATAGATTGTGTCATTAACTAAAACAGGTACCAAAAAGTAAGACCAAGACAAAACCAGAGCAGAAGAACAAGAGAAAGGGAAAAATAAATAAATAAAAATTAAAGGAGAGGAAGACTAGATTAAAATAATATAAGTTAGAAAAGGTAGATAATTAAATGAGGACCAAAAGGTTTTGTAAAACCCATGTCGAGATGGCTGAATCCTCGGATTGGTATAGAGGGAAGGAAAAAGGAAAAAAAAAGAAAAAGAGGGGGGTGGGGGGGTTCATCTGGCTATTCTGTAGCCTAGATACAGACAACTAACAGTATAACAGACCGTTAAGTTGCATAGATACCCCTAAACAAGGGTTCCTAGACACTCTGTATATATATGCACCCACACATACATGCCCACATGCACACACACCGACCCACACACCCACAGGCACCCCTTTGCGGGCGCACGCACACACGAACACACGTCCAAACCACATAAACCAGTGAAGTGGGATGAAATAAAACAACCAATTACTGAAACAAAGGTAAATGAAAATAATAAATTGATAGTTCAGTAAGGGCTGTATAGATACAATAAAGAAGCTTTAAATAAATATTGGGAATTAAAACTTATAAAATAAATAAAATACCCACGTCAGATCAGCTGTCTTAGAGAAACCCAGTTGAGTACATTTTAATATCTTAGGTATAAAGTGTTCTTCCTTCCTTCATATGCTCCCAGTCGGGTCCATTCTTCTGTCCATTCTTCTGGGTCTTCGTCTGGTTCAGTTCCATAGTGTGTCTATAAGGGCTCCGGTTCGTGTTCTCTTGCAGGGGACAGTTGGGACAGTTATTTTATTTTTATTATTATTCATCACAGCCCGTTTACAAATGAAGCAGCCTCCTCTGGGGTGTCCAGAAATCGGATTCCCCGTTAGCCAACACAACCTTCACTCGTGCAGGACGGACGAGGTAGTAGGTGATGTTTTTGGCTTTAATCGCCTGGTATGCTTGCGTCTGACAAGATCTGGACTCATATCCTGGTAGAAGTTAATTCTCATATTGTCATGACAAAAACTGCGCTCCTTCCTTGATAAAGCCAATATGTGGTCCCGATTGTGAAGTCGTTGTAATTCCACGAGTGAGTGATTTGGGGATGTGATTCTGTGTTGCAGTTTTAAAACGGTTACATTTCAACTGCTAGCAGTTAGCAGCTGTGAGTGTTATGCTAACGGTGGCTGTGGACTTTCGCTGCTGTTTCTCTCCGAAGGACACATTAACGGCCTCTCGTTATCATTATCATCTCTCGGACTTCAATCATGTCTATGTGCTCTATGTTATGCAAGAATTCAATTTGTTGTGTATCTGTTCTGTTTGCTCTGTTCTTTTTTTTTCTACTCTTTGTACTCGCTGCTGTGTGTGAAATTTCCGCTCGTGGGACTAATAAAGGTATATTCAATTCAATTAATTGATCAAATCGCCATGGATTTTTCGCAAAGTAGGCAGGATTGTCGGAAACAGGTTGATAGGAGCCATGGAGCTATTGAAATTTTCATATTAACTTTTAGCTCTGAATTTACCAGTCAATCTTTGTTCCTAATCTCAACCATGGTCATGAGCTTTGGGTCATGACTGAAAGAACAAAATCCCGGATACAAGTGGCTAAAATGAATTATCTCCAAAGGGGGTCGGGCGCATACTTAGAGATAAGGTGAGGAGCTCAGAGCAGAGTCGCGACTCCTCCACATCGAGAGGAGTCAACTGAGGTGGCTCAGGCTCGGTGCACCAGGCACCTCCCTAGGGAGGTGTCTCTCTGGGACGAGGACCCGGGGCAGACCCAGGACATGCTGGAGGGACTATGCCTCTCTCTCGGCCAGCTTGGAAACAAATTGAGGTGCCTCCAGACTTGCGACCCAGCCCCGGATAAGTGGTACACTTTGTTACCAAAAGTATTTGCTCACCTTCCTTGACTTGCATAACATCCCATTCCTAATCCAAAGGGTTCAATATGACGTGGTTCCACAACTGGCAGCTATAACAGCTTCAACTCTTCTGTCAAAGATTGCCCACAATGTTTAGGAGTGTGTTTTTGGGAATTTTGACCATTCTTCCAGAAGCCCATTTGTGAGATGATGTTGATGTTGATGTTGGAGGAGAAGTTCTTGCTCTCAGTCTCCACTCTAATTTATTCCAAAGGTGTTCTATAGGGTTGAGGACAGGACTCTGTACAGGCCAGTCCAGTTCATCCA
>JAPTHA010177505.1:0-13824 GCA_029814585.1 Gymnapogon annona | reverse complement strand
GTGTGTGTGTGTGTGTGTGTGTGTGTGTGTGTGTGTGTGTGTGTGTGTGTGTGTGTGTGTGTGTGTGTTTGTGTGCGTGTGTGTGCGCGCGCACAAGTGTGTCGAACAGGGCAAAAGGTTGGGAGGGTGGAGGAGCAACATGGAGTGACTGATTGAAAAGAGAACAGACTCTGGGCATGGATCTTCAGAGGATCTGTCTATCAATCAACCTCACTTCCTTCTCCAAGACCCTCCTCTTTCTCTCAGCGTGGAATGCTATTGGATCGCTGCCACACACTCTCTCCACAGACCACGCCCACTATGTATTTAACAGTTTAATATTGTTGCAAAACTGGCTAGCCATGATTATTTTGTTTTATATTCATAATGTTATTGGTTTAATTTATCCTTGATTTGTTTGTACACTCGGGGTGCTGGTCTTATAAATGTATTTTTGCTCGGTTTATTTTAGGAGAATTTTAAGAGGTTTTAAGTATCGAAACAGGGCATAGTGTTTGCGTATGAGTGGATAACTTTATCTGTGCGCATGGGTGTGTGTCAGTGTTTTAGTACAGAACGTATGCGTGCACGAGTGTGAGATAGCGTGTGTATCAAAAAGGGAGTCTTTCTCTCTATCAGTATGCACCTTTTACAGATTGTATCTATTTATTTATTTATTTTCCCAGAAGAGAAAAAATTGTGCGTGAGGATGTTTGTTTGCGTGACTGTGTGTTCGGCTGGTTACTTATGTATCTCTAAAAAGCTGATTTTAAGCCTAGACAGTAAATTAAGGTAGCATTACAAGTATGGTGTTGAGTGTGATAGTACGTGTATGTGTGTATGTGGGTGTGTATGTGTGATAACGGGCCTCCTTAACACAGGGTTACCATGGACAGGCATGCTTCCAGAGCTTTGTGATTTCTTTAGCATGGTTTTTACTTTTTAGCCAAGCTGCAGAGTCAAAAGCCGCTCTTATCTTTGAAAATGACTCACTGCATCTTTTTCTTTCCGACCAGAGGTAACCAGGCTTGAGGTCCGAGTGATATCGGGTTTACAGTAGTGATGAGTTTCGGCATTGCAGCTTGGTCAGAAGGTAACAAGCTTTTGCCAGTTGCTGCTTTTTGTTCTCGGTGGACGGTAGCTCTGATTGGTCCAAGCGCCAAATTCTGCCACGCAGCGAAGAGGTGGCACCGTGAACACTTGGCTGTAATTCATCTTAGTCACATTGTTTTGTCACTTAATCATAGTTAAAACCTCAAATGAACTACTAGGGCTGGTGAACAGATGCTGCAAGACTTCTAAATCACATCTCTTTTTCTGGGGTCTGCTTACAACATGAAATATTAGGGTTTATTATCATTGGAGATAAACACATTTTCTTGTCTATTATATGATTTTATAACAAAACTCATAACTCAAAACCTATATTACAGACAGGGAATTTACTGATAACTGATAAGATAACGATTGTTTGGTTCATGTAATAAACTATTGGATATTGATCAAAAAACCTTTCGTCCCAGATTATCCCTTAGAAGGATTTTATTGTGAATTTTCTATTTTGAAATGCTTCTAGATAACATGCAGACATTTTACTTTGGATTTTATCTATTTCAGCCATACACCTTAGTTTGGATCCTTTTTCGTATAGAATTGTCATATCCACCAACACAATGCACAGGCCACTTTTTATGTCACATCGTCTCCAAAATATCACTGTCACTGGTACTGATTTTTAAAGCATGTCATATCAATTAAAAGTGAACTGCTACAGTTCGGCTAAAGAAGACACCCAGGTAGAATTGGCCTCACATTTACAAACATCTCAATGCCTTTAGTCTAACAGAAGAAAATGATCTCCAGCAAAAGTCAGTAATGGAATGTCTGATTGAATTTACCAACAGGGACTGAGTGCAGAGCAGGTTTTTGGCAGGAAGGGTATGCATGAGCACACTGCCATACACTGCATCCTGTGCCAGTAACAGACTTCTGACATTATTATGCAAACTAAATGTGAATGTTGAATGTCTATTTAGTGGCAGTGCTGTCATTGTTTTTGAGTTCCGTTCATGATATGAACACTGCAGAAGTCTGCGGTATGACAAAGATATCCTCTTACTTTTTGATCTTTTTTTCTTCCCTTCGTAAAATATAACATAAATGTTTTTTTGTCTTTAATTTGGTATCATAAGCTAACAAGTGGCTAGTGACATAAATGAGTTCCTGTATAAGCTGCTTTTTAGTCAGATGATAAGTTTAAAAGTAAGAAAGACAGACTGAGGGATCATTGAAAGATAATAGTGCATTTGTGTAAAGCGGGATTTCATGTTTGTGCTTTAGTTGTGGTTCCACATGATGATCCTTGTTAAGTTTCATTACATTTAAGACAGATGACTTCTCCTCCCTATTGATGAATCCAATTAAAAAGAATTTGGTTGATAGGCGTAAACACCAAACACGGGAAGTGTAAAGTAGGTATTGTATCCTTTTCCTCAGCCAGGAGCAAGAGCTATATGACTCTCTTTGAGCTGTTTTGATGAGATGGACAAATGAAAATCAAGATGGAAATTCATGGTTACATTATCAGATTTTGCCACTATAATAATTCCAAGTTGTTTGGCTGAAAGTTAAATCCATAATAATATTCATCATCTCCTCCAGTGTTGCTGATCAAGTGAGACAGAAATAATGCACTAAAACTAGACTCTGTGTGACTAATTTGCCCTAAGTTCATCACACCTTCTAGACATACATTACATGGAGTAACCCTACCTATCAGAAGTGCCAAAACAGGCTTAGTCGTGTCTGAGGCTGTGTGTTTTCACAAAGATGCCAGCCAGCGTTGGACTGGCCTGCGGTGCTCTGTGTGGACTGGAGCAGCATTGTGTTTTTTGTGTTCTATCTAGGTTAGCATGTACTCCGAAGTGATGTGTTGCAGTATATGGTATGAGTGGGTGTAATCCTGCGTCCCACAAGATATGCAAAAACAATGCAATAACTAAGACTGTATACAAGGTTCCTGAAGTAAATATACTTGTGGAAGTGATGTGTTTTTTTTTTTTCTGTCTGTTGCATTTCTAGGTAAACTCTGGTTTCCATGGCAGAGAAACCGTACATACTTGAAATCAGGTACATTACAGTGCAGTAAAGTAAAGATGTATTTATTGTTTTCTTCTCATGCCAGGGTGTTGGATCTGCATCCTTAGTCAAAAATGTGTATTAAGACAGTGACTTTTAATTGTCTTTGCTTGGAGTTTAACATCCTGTCAACAGAGAATGAACAACTGCACTGATCTAGATGATTGAGCAGCAAAAACAGCGACCTCCCTGACCTAATATTCATCGGCTGTTCCCCTGTTGCTCATCCTTTTGCCAGTTAGTTGGTTTGTACCATCAGTATTGCATGAGGTTCACATGTTGACATATAAGCGTGCCAGGTTTTCCATTCCTTTAGTTTGGATCAGGTTCAGCATCATATCACTTTTTGACAAGAGTAGCTGTTTCTATTTGATGTACATACAAGTACAGTACGATGAACGTCAGTATTTTTCAAGGCTGTGGACAGCAGACACAGTGCTTTTGGAGTGTCAATTGCATATTTTGTGTCTATGGACTCTTGTTTGATCGTTTGACCCGCAGAAAGGCAGAGGGCATAATTATGTAGTGGTCAAATATGAAGACAAATGAAAGGCTACGTAATTAATAGTCCCCTGGTTGAGGTCTCACATTGGTGTTCAGGTTTGTTTCTCTTGGTTAAATGTGGTTACACTTTCCTCTCTGTGTGTTGTTGCCTTAGGTTTTGTTAACGTTGCACCTTGTCTTTAAATTGAACCCTTTTATCTGATGAAATGTGGAAAAGACGGACCATTGGGATTAATATGAATGGGACCAAAGGACTCATAATTATGTGGAATAGGTCACTGTAGATACTAACTAACACTATGGCTATGAACGAGGCTGCAGCCTCCAAAAATAAACCCTGAAAATTACAGTTCAAACATCACTAAGTCACTGAAGTGTAAGTAGGAGTTGAGATGGAATGGCAGGCTTCTGATAGACGGATGACAATCTACGATGACTGGCTGTTTAGGCCTTGTATGTCAAATAAATGTCAAATAAAACAGATCTAGTGGAATGTTTTGATGGATTATTGGAGGTTTATTTCATTATGTTTGGATTTCAGGGTGGTGAACAACGTATCCAAGTAATACTTTATGTGCATGGGTTTCTCTCTATAGGGATATAAAGTATTGGTCATTGTGAATGATGATATCTTTTGTCTCACCACTAGCCAATGATTGTATATTTTTATATACCATATATAGCAAAATATAAACAAATATATAATATTTAATCACCAGAATGTTAGTATAAGGAAAAGGCAGGACACTTATTTGGGAATGTAGTTTATGGCATTTTGAAAATGAAGGTGTGTTGTGTAGGCCTACTGACCTGAGGTCAGTATGAATTCAATGTCAAAATGAAGTGACTATTTTTGACCAATAGGAACCAGCAGGGAGTTATGTCATTCTGTCTCCACAGAAGGAAACATTGGAGGCAGTGGTATGTGTGCTGTGAACAGCAGGCTGGTTGGTGCTGACAGACTGTGGCTGGAGTTGGTCTAGTTGCTGCTTCATTGAAAAGTCGTGGTTACCACAGCGCAGTGCACTGGAAATGTAGTCCATTGTTCAGACGCTCTTTATTCAGTTCTTAAACAGATTCTTTATCACGTACGACTTGTTGACGTAATGCCTTTTCGGCTGTGCTTTGAGGGCGACAGAGCGGTCTGGAGTCTGACACGCTGATGCTTGCCTGTGTTTTCTGTTTTGTGGCATTTGCTGAAACACGCTAAACTACCAGCAACCTGTTAGAGCAGGTCAGAGTCTGGACACTTTCCTACTTGTAGCACCGAGAGACAAGACTCTCGCTTATTAGTCCTTCATCAGTGAATCACACACTGTACACTCTCGCAAATACATATGATTATAGCGACTAAAAACCAAAATGTAACCAAAAAAACACACCTGTTAAGGACTAAATCTGTCTATGCTTCGAGCCATCGAAATCATGTAGCGTCTATTTTATCTTCCAAAAAGAATTTGTAGAACTTGAATAACGTCTTTGTGAAGAAAGGCTCATCGGACACAGACAGGAACAGAAAAGGTGGAGTGACGCGGCTGTTGCTTGCGCAGCAATAAGAAAAGATCGGAGAATTTTATCTGAAATGGTTGTGGCACATTTGTTCTATAGGTGTTTTCTGAGAGTTGGAGTCCACCAAACAGTGATGGAGACGGGCTGCTGTACACCACAGAGGAGGCTTTGAGCTGCTGAATAGATTACATGTAACATTTGAACAAATACACATTTATCATTGTACAGTTGTAGGTTTATCCTTATGTGCGTTACATAAAGTGCAGGAGAGTGATGCTGGCGCAACGGGAGGCGTGTGTGTTCTCCTGTCTCCTCATTCAGATTCCCTCACTAGAGCTAGCGTCGCTGCAAAAAGATATACCTTATATTTTCTTGTAAACGGAACTGTTTGTTGATCATTGTTTTGATCCTGACAAAAAAAAGTATTTCAAGATGACTATTTTGAATATAGATTTTATTTTACTTTTTTCCAGAAAACCTCAGCATAGCCTGTTGTTGTAGGATTCTAGTTAAAGCTAATTAAATCATGATTTTTCTTTTGTGGAGAAACAAGAAAAGAGCCATCTCTTTGTTTTTCTGTTGTACAGATTTTACTTGATTCAATGCTGATGAACACTTTACGAAAGAAGGGGGAATTTATGATAAAATATATATAACGTCTATTTTATATATTCTACATAGAAACACTTTATATAAATGATTAGATATATAATGATAGGTTGGACACTGTGGTCTGTGGTAAGGAGGAGACGATGCCCTGAGGTTGGTGATGTGTCGTGAATCTGTGATTCAGATGATGACAGTTTGTGTGAAGGACCCAGTTCAACCATCCACTGATTCTTTTATTAGGCTGAAAATTCACTCTTGATAAGTTTCCTTTGTGTGAAGATATGCCTTTGTCCGCTTCTGAACAGGACTGTAGAGGTGAACACAGTACGTGAGGGTGGTCTTCATGAAACAACCACCGACACTTGACATCATTAGACGCAGCTTTAAGAAGAAAAGAATTGATGACATGCAGGAAGATTCCAAGTTTAAAGGCCAAGTTCTTTCACTGTCACGCACTAGTTTGTTCCTGCGGCCTGGACGCAAGACTATACGCTCTGCGTCTACCACTGCTCCGGCCGCAGTCACGCCCAAACCGGCAAATGTTTTCTCATAGAATGCTCATGCATGATAGATTTCATAGACTCATGTCAAGTTTCCAGCACTCGGGCTGGAAATGTTTGCTTATTCACACAAGTCTAGTAGGTGGTGGAGCAGAACTATGACTGGTGTCCCCTATGAGGACCAGTGTCCCACACAGAGGAGACTGGCCTGCCCAACAGACAAGTCCCCCGCCGTGTAGCAGCACCTCTATGTCAACATTTACAAAGACTGTTTAGTTCAGTTTGTTAATCATAGGAGATCCCCATTTGCACATATGAGAAAACCACAGATCCCACATGAAGGGCAGTGTATGCTTGTGTGTGAGCAGAGCTTTGTCTTTTAGTTTTTGTACTGACTAGTGTTTCATATCGGTATTCTTAAAGGTGGCAGTAACGTGCCAACGCAAACGCTCAGCGGTTCTGCCCTTAAACATCTGTACTCGGAGTGGACTAGTAGGTCCACTCCGAGTCCACTTGTACTAGTGGACTCGGTAGGACGAGCAATTTGATGTGGAAGAGGTCCTGAACATCCACAAATGATTATTATTTCTCCACTGTCCTCCTTGAATGCAGGCATTGGAAGCCTACAGTTACTCGCAATGTTCCACCCAGGCCTCGGGTCTGAGAGAGGTGGGAAACATTTGACAGCTATCGGGAGTGTTGATGAGCACCGACATGAAAGGTCTTGATTCGACTCTTTGCTGACACTGTTGATCTTGACGAAACCTGGTTCTGACTGGTTTTGTCTGGCTTCAAGAACCAACCGCAAAGAGGTAGAAGCCCATAGGTCTTGTATGTCTCTGTGTGCCAATGCAGCTTTAATGAATACATCGGTGTCTCTTCTGTGAGTCGTAGACACGGCTCTTTTAACCGCGTGCAGGCATGAGCTACATTTTTCTCTGACCTGAGGAGCTCTGGTCTGAGCCTCATCCTGTTCACTCGGTGGCAGAAGCTGCGCTCCAGATGCAGTTGTGCAGTGGCGTGTGTGGCTGCACGGCCGTGGCTCTGTCCTCCACGGGTCTGCAGTGTCTTCTGATTTCATTTTCAGTCCTATTTCATGACTCGTGCAAGGTGTTAAAGAGCCTTTGACAGGATTAAGCTGTTTCCGTTTCCTTAAGTTGTGCTTGTTTCCATCAAGAGAAGTCTACTAGTTTTGTTTCTTTAATTGGATAGGTGTGTTCACACAGAGACCAACAACCTATTTGTTGTAATATTAGTAGTGACGCTACTGTAAAATGTAGGATTTAATAACAGCACTATGTATGGTCAAAAAAATGAACTAGAGTGTGTTATTGTGCTTGCGGTAGCTTTGGAGGCAGGTGGCCATTTTGTAATGAGTTCTTTAACGTAACTCCCCTTCACCTGTGTGAGGGTTTTCACTGGTTCTGAGGTTGCAAAGTGATACTTGCCCAAAACCATTTGGTTTTTTTTCGGTTTTCATTCTTCTCCTTGGTGATGACTGCACCGTCTCACATTGACACACACCCTTTTCTCCTTTTTCTTTTTCTAAAGGAGAGTTCTTGATGATTTTTCCATTCATGCATTTCATTTTAGATTTTAGAAAGGGAAAGAATACAAATGAAATAAATCAATATTAATTCAATCACTTTTTCTACTCCTATTTTCAATAAAAAGTGTAACAAAAAAACAAACAAAAAGTTGATTTGTAAATAAGTAATGTACAGTTTGTATCTGTAACTTGTCAGTCTGTCATTGGTGACAGAGTCTGTCTTGCTTATAACGCACGCTACCAGTAAATAAAAAAGGAAAAAGTATATTTAGACTGTATGGTCCCTTGAAAGCAAGTTTTAAATTAATATCTGATGTATATTCCTGTAACATTGCATTTTTATCTGAGGAATGATGTTATTAAAAAATTGCAAATAAATTGCATTTCCTACAGCTGTGTTTTTCACCTTTACCTCTTCATGTTTGTTTGTTAGACTTGATTTATGGCCTGGTTTTCTGGTTCTAGATAGAAGGGAAACACGCTTATCTGCAAATAACGTCAGACTATGGATTTATTTTGGACACACATTTAGCTTATTTAACCTCTGCAAGGTGAAAATCTTTCCCTGATATTCCATCTCAGCTACTTGTACGCATATGAACCTCTCAAATAAATGTGTGATGATTCCATCTTTCATATAGATGAACCCAAACCTTCTGGACAAGAAACCAAAGCTTTAATGACCGATGACCCACCAAGGCTCAAAACTCAGACTCGTACTCTTACTTACTGAAAGACCAACTGCACCTGAACTAATCCTGTATATATGTGGCAGTGTCTGTGTCTGCATACTGATTCTACACTTAAAGTGTATTTGACGTTCGCTTTGACTGTACTTCCTACAGACACCCAATCTGATTTTTGAGTTTTCACAACAAAACAGATTAAAAGAATTAACAAATACAAATACTTTCATTTCTTATTGTTCCAGGTGAAAAACTGACAAAAACAAGGTGACACGTGCAAGGGTTCATGTTGTATCAATGTCAAAATATGTGGAATAGCAGGGACAAGAGGTTCACAGCTTCACTCCAATCAAGGCACTTTTAATGTAAAAAAAGCCGAAATCCAGCAGGATATTTCACACACCTTTCAGATAAACTCGAAGACTAAAGGACTATCTCATACTAGGTGTCAGGTTTATGAGTTGTCATATGTCTTTTCAGATTTCCCTGCTGAGAAAACTCTTTGTCACAGTGTGTACACTTGAATGGTTTCACCCCGTTGTGACTCAGGGTGTGTCTCTTCAGGCAGTTCACAGTGAGGAATCGCTTGGGGCACAAAGAGCAGACATAGGGTCGTTCGCCGGTATGAGAGCGGACGTGGACGATCAGGTGGCTCTTGCAGGAGAAGCCCTTCCCACAATGTGTGCAGGTGTAAGGCGTCTCCCCGGTGTGAGAGCGGGTGTGCAGCAGCAGCTCGCCCGACGACAGAAACGGCTTCCCGCAAACTGTGCACAAGAAGTTCTTCTCTCCTTTATGCATCCGCATGTGTCGTGTGATGCCCGCTTTGCTGAAGCTCCTCCCACAGATGGTACACAGGTTAGTGGGGCCGGCATGTGAACGCTCATGCTGCTTGAGTGAATAACTGCACAGGAATCCCTTGTTGCATCGGCTGCAGATGAATGTGCGTCCCCTCTTGTGGACCCTCTGGTGTTGGTAATAACCTGACGGGCTTTTGAATCCCTTCTCACATTGGCTGCAGTGGAACGGCAGCGTGTGGAGCTTCATGTGGGTCTTCAGCTGGTTTGGTAGGTCAAAAACCTTCTCACATTTGGGGCATGCAGTCTGTTCCTGGGAGAAGTTTTGGTCCAAGGGTCGCCTGCTCAGGAACCTTTTGTCTTCGGTCGTGGGGTCCTTCCTCCTCTGACGGACGTTGTTCTCCACGATGCTCTTCTTCTGCTTTTGTTCACTCTTTTCAGGGAAACCATCCTTCTGTTTGCTTTCCCTCTTTTTCTTTGAGTTGCCATCCACTTTCTTTTGGTCTTTCCTTCTCTTTGCTCCAGACGTACTGATAGATTGTTTTAGCTGAGCTGTAGGTTGTGTTTGATGCTCCGTCTGGATGTGCTCCTGGACTTCCCTCTTTACGCTGTGAGCAAATGAGCACTGAGGGCAAATGAATAAACACAAAACTGTTTTCTTTGTTGGTAACCAGTCACCTACTGTGACATGTGGGTTTTCGGTGGAGTCCTCTAAATCCTCCAGTGCCAGTGAATCTTCCTCAGAGTCGTAATCATCACCCTCACTGAATGGCTCCACATACTTCGAAGCAGGAGAAGGGAGGCCCAGAGTGGACAAAATAACATCATTCTCACTGCTTGAAGCATCTGCAAAAGAGAAGTTTCAGAATTTTGTAAATGTGAATAGAAAAGAAAATGTCAGCAGTTTCTCTGGATGTCATCGTTGCATGTGTTCCACTCACCAGGGCTCAGAGTCCCCAGCTGTCGATGATGGAGCAGAAGAGTCTTGAAGGCAAAGGGTTGAGACAGATACAATCCAAAATCGTCCGAAACACATGCAGCTTCAGAGAGCCACGCTGCTGCCTGAAACAGACAAAAGAACACGAGAAGGTTGACGCAGGAAAACAACAAACATGTACTGAGCTGTACATTCAATATATTTTGAAAACACGTTAACACTGATTTTTTTTTTGAGGACCAGATTTCTGACTGAGCTGTGATATGATAACATAAAGACCATTGCATTACAATATCACTTTGATAGTCTAAACGGATCTTTTAGATGTTTCCTTCTTCCATCACACCTGGTTCAATAAATGATCAGCTCATCACCAAACTCTGTAGAAGCCTGGTAGCGATGTAATGGTGTCTAGGTATGATGATGGAGAATGTAAAACATGTAGGACGCCCACCCTCAAGGACCAGAGTTCAACACCTATGGTCTAATAGGCATGTTCATCATCAATACTACTTACATTTGTATTCACAAATCTGATCTGACACAGGCTGCTGCACATGTACCTGTTCCACGTGAGGCTCAGGCAGTAGCTGATCCAGTCTGGACAGGAACTCAGCCAACAGCTGCTGTAGACTTTGGTTGTATGCAGACCCATATTTTACTGGAAAAACCTCCTAAAATAGTGAGAGTTTTGGACACTAATGACAAACTCAGGGAAAAATGTCACTGGGGTTCGCTACAAAAAAAATATGGCGCATCAGCTGTGGGTGCAAACACTATTTCTCTTCTACTTCCAATTGTAGACAAAGACACTCACTTGGAAGAAGAACTCCTTTTCAATAGGAACATTCAACAACTTCTGAACCAAACTGGTGAAGTTTGTGTATGAGGTTTTCTGTACTTCAGCCTGTTAACAAGTAGAAAACAAGTGATGCAATTCTCTCCACTTGCAGCAACAACATAATCCTTTAAATTGTTAGTTGTGCATGGTTTATGCGTACAGCTTTTACTGTACCAGCTCGTCAGTGGAGCTCAGGTTCATGCCAAAGTTGTGGATTTTATCCAAGTGGGACTGGATGGTCTGCAGGTTGGACAGACCGTCACCTCGACACAACTCCAGAACCACCTGCAAAAGATAAACATAGAGGAAAATATGTTTGGGGATTTCTAATATTTCACAACAGTGCAGAAAAAAACGGGTCAACTATGACTAGAAATTACAAACTGCCTTCGTTTAACCCTTTCTTGTATGACATTACTCCAGTAGAGTTAGTCAGTCCTTACAATTACATTATTTGTGGAAATGACTTCAACTCTTAATGATGTATCTAATATTCATTAAACTCACTTGCTCTAAATGCGTTTGTGACACTTTAACTTCTCCACTGTGGTCAATAGTCTTATTTTACCCTGGTATATTGTTTAATAAATCCAAAAGGTGGTTATGAAGCTACAGTTTCTAAGTTAATATAAGCTACAGTATGGGTGGCTGTGGCTCAGTTGGTAGAATGGGTCCTTAAATGGCCAAAGAGGCAGTGGTTTGAACCTGGCTCGGACTGTCCACATGTCGAAGTGTCTTTGAGCAAGACACTAAACCCTAAATTGCTGCCAGTGTAGCCTGGCATGGTGTAGCAGCCACCCACCGGTGTGTGAATGGGTAGATGTGAGTCAGTGTAAAACACTTTGAGTCCCATAACATGTAGAAAAGCAATAAGTGCAGACCATTTACCATTTAGTTTATGGAATAGTTTGTTCACAGAAGCAATGGAATATTTTCTTAAAGCAGAACCACAATTTATGAATGTGTTTATGCTTTAAAAATTAATACTCTTATATTTCAGTTGCATTTAATTCATTACAATAAGTAGTAGTGTATAGTGTTAAAGTAATAGGATATTTTAAAAATGCTTTAAGTCAAAAATACCACTAGATTATTAACACTTCGTACATAAAGGGGTTTAATAAAGGACAGTTTTTATAAATAATAGAATCTCTAATGTCTGAAAAACATTTGTCAGTCAGTAGAGGAAGAAAAAAAACTGAGAAATGATTAAGACCCTTGAATCTGTGAACATGGTCACCATCTGTGTTCCTCATGGCCTCAAAGACAAACAAGAAACAGAAAGAAAAGGCCTACAGACCCTCTCCGTTATTCTTTCCTCATTAGTAATGGAAGATGTGGGAGTTCGGTAAAGTTGGCACGATATTCACAGATTCAGACTTCCGGCATCAATAACTCATTGGTGATACGTTGTAACAATATAAACATTACCTGTATCCCATCATTGTAAGATAGACAATGTACTACAAGCTCAGTTTTATCAAAAGTAGCTGTATTTCAAACTGCAGAAATAACATCGGTGTCTATTGGTGACAAAGTTTCATTCTCCTACAGTGCATAAATCTAAAGTTATTGAATTTTATTGAATTTCATAATTATTTATTTTAAAAATCCTTAAAATTCCTAACACTGTTTCATCATCAAACCAAGAGGTGCAGTATGCCCAGTAGGAGTCAGTTGATGGGTGGACAAAGTTTCATTCTTCTACAGTGCATATACATGAAGTTATTGGATTTTATTAAATTTTACTATTATTGATATTTTTTTTTTAATTCCTTAAAATTCCTAAAACAATTTTAGCATCAAACCAAGTTCTGTAGTATGACCAGCAGGAGCCAGTTGAAGGCTGCAGTGATTTTGGTGACACAACAGTGTCTAAAAGTGAAGTTATTGAATATCTGTGTGGTGTCTCTCTTCGCTGTTGCAGCAGTTTTGCAATTTGCAGACGGTCCCTTTGCACTCGTCTGACAGCCGGCTGCACATAGACACCAATGTTATTTCCGCAGTTTGAAAGACAGCTACTTTTGATAAAACTGAGCTTGTAGTGCATTGTCTATCTTACAACGATGGGATACAGGTATTGTTTAGATTTTTACAACGTATCACCAAGGAGTTATTGATGCCGGAAGTCTGAATCTGTGAATAGGGTTAGGGTTAGGGTGCCAACTTTACCGAACTAGATGAGGGTCAGTCCTGGTCCTTACCCTGGCTCTGAGACCCAGGATGAGCTGAGTTCTCCGGCTTGGACTGAGCAGCTCCGGGACCAGGTCTGTGGTCAGTGTGATGAAGTCCACCACCTTCTCATACTGCATCACATGGCGCTGTTGCACCACTCGCCAGATAAAAGCAGACATGAGTCTCACAGGAGAAACCAGGAGATGAACCGAGGACAGAGGAAGAGGAGCAGCTGAGGAGGACAGAGAGGCATCATCTGAACTGACTGAGCATCAGAGGCGAAAAACAACCAGGAGCAACATTCACTCGCTTTAAAGAATAGCTAACGTTAGCTTCAAACAGTCTGGGGAGACGATTTATTTGCCGAAAGCTGATTAATTCCTACAGAGAAAGTGCAAATAAATGGACAAACCTTTGCTTTTTCCTTGTGGCATTACTGAAGATTGTAAGAGTCAAGACAGGACCAAAAAAAATCACTTTCAATTTAATGGGGAAACAATGAACACAATCAAAACTTCCGGGTTCTTCTTCTTCTTCTTCTTTTTATATTTTAACGGCGGTTGGCATCCATCTTAAGGTGCATTACCGCCACCTTCTGTTCTG
>JAPTHA010177468.1:0-13827 GCA_029814585.1 Gymnapogon annona | reverse complement strand
AGATAGATAGATAGATAGATAGATAGATAGATAGATAGATAGATAGATAGATAGATAGATAGATTGATTGATTGATTAGTGCATCACAGCAGCCGAATACAAAGAGTTGAAATACAGACAGATATAGACCAGTTGAATTCATAAATGTATGCTTCTGTGTGAATTCTGAAGCCTTGGGGTCGTACTGATGGTATTATGGGGTACATTCATTTAGGTAGGACTAAATAGGACATCACTGGAGGCCTAGTGTTGAAATGCACCCCCCGCCACTGAAAAAAACACACACCATTACATTTGTGCTCTGATTATGAAGCCTCTGTATATTGCCTCTTTTATTACTGTTATTATTAATAAATCAAGCAGGCCGTGAAGCCCGGACAGATAAGTTCGGGTGTGTGTGTATGTGTGTGTGTGGGCCGGGGATAGAGGTGGTAATTGCTGGTGTAACAGTGTGTGCAGCCCCGCGGTGGCCTCGTAAGCGACCCGCTTTATTAGATCGGCCCGTATCGATCGTCGCTGCACGGCGTTGACTAATCTCCAGGCGGAGAGAGAGAGAGAGAGAGGGAGAGAGAGGAGGGGTTGAGGGAGGGAGGGGTAGGAGTGGGATCGATGAGCCTGGATTCAATCATGTCTGGAAACAGAGAAGGTAATTTATTGTAATCACTGGCGCTAAAGGGAAAACGTGAGAACAACGCGCCCGTGAGGTGCGCGCGGGGAACTGCATCAGGGCGCATTTGGACCGGATTCTGCACACTGAGGGTATGAAGACCGAGCCACAGATGAATCAATGCAAGCGGCTGTTTGACCTTCCCTAGCCTGTCCAAGCAGATCATTCCAAAACCTGATTTCCTCTCGTTGCTTGACTTTCCTTTCCACTATTTCCTAAATCGTTTTGACAGAGACTGGACTCGGGACCAGTCCGATCCAACATGATTCCTAAGAAAGAAATCCAGCCTGATGAGTTACACAGAGCATTTCCTGGCGATAATTACACAGTACATATAGTCGTTACAGTTATATTTTTACATACAGTTTTCTATTGCACTATAAATTACTGCTGCTAAAGGAACAGAGCTGCTAAAGTGTAATTTCACTGTTCTTGTGACGATGGCAATAAAGTTCTATTGTAAAATTCCGAGTACTGGAGCGTCAGCATCTGTATGTGCAGCTCCTCTTAAAATAGTAACATGACAACAGGACAAGATGACACAGGTTGATGTTTTATTCAACGGTAGAGCCGTTTCTTCAGAGTGGAAAACACTGTACACACAAGTGACGCACGGGCATCCTTTCCTTCGCAGTTTCATTGTGCAGGTAGGTCAGGTAGGTTCGGACAGGACCACAGAGAGAAGACCACAAAAATCAAAGCTCTGCATTTGCTCAACAGGTCTGGGCCGTAATGTGAGATAGACATCAAGCACGGGAATTTCGCTCCTCTTCTTCGTTCTCCAAGAGGTAGGCTGGTTTATAGCGCTTCACCCCCCTACCGTCCACCACCTGGAGGGCCAGGTTTCGATGGGTGTTGTCCATACTGCCCAGTGAAGTGTACCTGTCAGGTACGAGGGACGTGTTAAAGCTTATTCACAGACCAAAACACGCATAGTCTGTCCAATGGCGAATGAAACAACTCTTACCCTTTATCATAGAGAATACAGTAGGGCACATATAACATCCTCAAGAAAGACCAGATGTCGTGATATGTCCAGTCCTATAGAATGAGATATAGAATAGAACAGAATGTGCATTATTGTGGATGTAAAACACAACCGTACATTGGAACCAAATTGTTTTCATGCGCTGTAAAGTTCCAAGAATAAATACAAGAGGTGGTTATAAAAGCAGTAAAATACAATTGAATACAAGTCCAATATCAACAGAAAATGAGGCAAATGTACAGGTGTTACATTCAGTGCAGTCGGAATTATTATGCATTATGGATAAATATAGAGTTGGGTTCGCTGTGGCGACCCCAGAAGAGAAAAAGCAGAAATCATCATCATAAAGTACAACGATTGACATATATATATATATATAGACATTTTCCATTAAGAACATTATCTAAATGCGTGTGAAATATGCTCATTATTTAGCTTTATTGGGTTAATAAAGTTAAATTCCAACTCAATACAAAACTCAGACATGATTCATTGTTACTGTTTCACATTATATAATTTCCCACATCATTCCAAAGCATTAAGGTGATGAAGAGTATTGTCCTCCATTACTGTTTAAGACTTAAGCTGCCATCTTCTTTCTTTAATTTTCAGCTGCTTCCATATCCGCTGTCATTATGTAGCCCTTTATTACAGAAACAGCAGAGTAACAACATCTGGGATCACAGAAAACTCAAACCATGTTCAAATACAAAATTAAAACCGTATGATCATTTAAGAAAAGCTGGAATAGAAAAACACCTTGTGCCCAAGAAGTTGTGATACGACTGCTCAAACACTCTAGGGTGTGGATCAATTATTTACGGTGTATGCACGGGGTTTTTCTTTGAAGTCACTTTGCCATCTTTGGCTCAATGCTGTGCACAGCGCACGCACAAATTTACCGGACAGAAAACATAGAGCTCCCCAGCTTATTCCTCAACAATTACAGACACGCTCCTCTTGTTAACGACCAAAAGGGAAAAGCAACATGAAGCTACTACGGTTCAAGGAAAAAACATCCAGTCGTCATGGTTTCAGCACCCCATAATTTCCTCCTCTAAATCTGACAAGCCTGCTTTCTTATTTTTCACTTTTGTCAAATGACTTTTCCAGGACAATGAGATTCTAAATATTCCATTTGGCAGGTTTTCCAGGACCACGGGAAGCCTCTTCCTCATAATCCTGTGTGAGGAGGGCAGAATATTCAGCGCAGGTTATTATTTCGGGTGCGCGAACGTAGTATTTCTGAAGGGCAACAGGATTTCATTAAACTGCGCAGGTGTCGTAATAGTTCATTTAAACCCCAGAGATTTGTGCTCTGAAAATCTGAGTCGAGACGGCAAAAATATTAGGTGTAACAGGGTGAAGCAGTGTTTTATTACGAGTGTAAAAATAAATAAATAAAAGCCGTTTCCCCAGCAGCAATACGCACGATGTGACTTTATAAACACGCCATTCCACGGTAGTTTTTCTATAAATATTTGCAGTTGCTCTTAGAAAACCTGCAACAACTGATTTTGGGAAACTACGCAACAAACACACACCATCATTTATAGCACAGGTGTCAAACATGTGGCGGGGGGGCCAAATCTGTTCCGCCAAAGGTTCTGGTCTGGCCCTTGAGAGGAGTCTGTGCAATACTAAAATCATCCTGAAGATATTAATAATAATGTTATTTCAGGTTCCACATTCAGACCAATTCAATCTCAGGTGGGTCAGACCATTAAAATACATACTACAATAACCTATAAGTGCTCACAACTCAATGTTTTCATCTATTTACAGTAAAACAAAGTATAATTTTGCAAAAAATGTGAATGACCTGAACAAATATGAACAACCCCAAATGACTGAAGAGAAGTAAGTACAATTATAACAATATTCTGCCTGTTACTAAATGTTATCTGTCAGCAAATGATAAACCAGAGCATGATATTGTTAAAATTAGACTTACCTTTTCAATTTGTTTGTGTTCATTCACTTTGCTTTAAAGGACAATTTTAAGATGTAAACCTTTTCATCATGTAATTTTACTTTTTTTATTCTGAAACATCGAGAAAAGTTTGGAGTTGACATTTTTTAGATTATTATTTTACTCGTTCGGCCCACTTCAGATCAAATTTGCCAGAATGCGGCCCCGGAAGTGAAATGAGTTTGACACCCCAGATTTATAGTGTTAATTCAAACCACCTCTAATCTATTTCACAATTCCTTTAAGTAGAACGGCTCTGTGTTAAAACATAAAGCCTTAATTGAACTTCCTGTGTGTACTGGATGCTCCTAGTGTGGTTGTGTTGGGTGTGTTTGTCTTACTAGTAATGGGTTGACCCTCATGTATTCCGGCCAGCCGGGGTCAGTGGGACACATGGGTGTCAGTGTGTGTGAGTAGGGGTCACTCCTCCGGGTCCCCATCAGGACGGCTTTCAGCTCCGGTCTCCTCTCCTGCACCTCCATCAGCGCTTGTCGAATACTGCCCTCCACAGAGAACAGCTCCAGGTCATACCTAAGTTGAGGGACAACATAAAACAAGCGGTGTGCTCAAAGTCCAAAGTGAGGTCTGGTGGTTTAGTTGAGTTACAGTGACAACACTTTTGACAAATCTTGGAAAAACCCCTTGTTTGGAGTGTTTTGAGATTTTTGCATTTCTTGTTTTCACAGTCTACAGCAGGGGTGTCAAACATGCACGCCAAAGGTTCCAATCCGACCCGTGGGATGAATTTGTGAAATAAAACAATTACACCTAAGATGTTTGCAAAGATACAGATTGGGAAAAATCTGATCATAATAACCTAGAAATACAACTTCAATTTTTTTCTCTGTGGAAATGTTATTTTTTATATATTTTCATGTCATTTTTCTACATTTACATTGAAACATACATAACCTGAACATATATAAACAACCTGAAATGTCTGTCGAGAAGTGTAATTTTAGCAATATTCTACCTGGTACTAAAGGTTTTATGTATTTGTAGATCGACTGTGATCTGTCAGTTGTAATGGACATGTGTAAATTATAAACTGAGGTATAACATTGTTAAAATTACACTTATTTTTCTCAACAATTTTGAAGTTCTTGATTTTATTCACATTGATTTAAAGGACAGCATGTAGACAAACATTTTCATCACATAGGGAAAGTTTGGAGTTGACATGGAATTCTGTTATTATTGTTCTGGCTCCGCCCACTTCACACCAAATTTGGCTGGATTTGGCCCCTGAAATAAAATTACTTTGACACCCGTGGTCTAGGTTATCTTTCCAATGCAAGGAAACACAAGTCTGACATTTGATGAATATGGAACACATGACGACTGTAAATGTAGATCAGTGCTGCATATATTTTTAGAGCTCTCATAACACCTGGATAATTAAATTCATGGCCAACAGACATACAGTTGGTCCACTGATCCCAGGACTATAAAAAACGCTTGGTTTATACTACATGCGTGTGTCGGGGGGGGGGTTTCGGAAAATGGTGCATCTGGACCAGCATCGCTGTCACGTGGAGCATCTGAGTGGACGCTTGTCAGTGCCACCTCTCCAATTATTTCTTGAATTCTTAGGTTTATTTGCATGACCGCCACCTCCTCCTGTCCTCCTCCACTTGTCATCAGGGATCGCGTAGCTTGTGCAATGCCATTTCCTCCTTCCATTTTCATGTCAGACCTTTTTATTTCACTTTTGAGTTACTACTTAGGTTCTGATATGTATTGCAGTGATGCTCAGGGAAATAAAAACAAATTTAAATCATGTTTACTTTGCTCAAGTTTGTTCACAGTACACTAGTTTTCATCGCACCTCCAATCTGCGATCAACAGTTGACAGGCTATCTGCAGGTTTAAGGAAGTTAAATTGAAAACCTTCTTTTTTAAGGCCACCTTAATGAAATTTAAGACCTTTCATCTACGAGATAGCAAAAAGTGTGACCACACTGCAAATAGTTTTGTCCATATATTTAATGGAACTGAAAGTGCTGAAAAATAACAAATATCTTAAAAATAACAAGATCACAACTCTGTAGGCAGAACATTTTCATTCATTCATTCGCTTTATCCTTTGCAGGGTTGTGGGGGTCACTGGAGCCTATCCTAGCTACTCAAGGGCGGAGGCGGGGGGGCGGGGGGGGACCCTGGACAAGTCGCCAGTTCATCACAGGGTCATCATTCGCACACACATTCATACACAGGCAAGGTGGGTGAAGTGTCTTGCCCACGGACACAACAGCACATGATCAGAAGAAAGCGGGAATCGAACCGCCAACTCTCCAGTTACCAGACGACGTGCTCTACCACCGGAGCCATGGCCACCTCACAGAACATTTTATGTTTTGTTTTTTTTTTATTTATTTATAGTTCCATGTTTTTATGTCTTCCATGTATTGTCTCAATGTACTGTATGTTGCAGCGACTATTTTAAGCCTAACACAACTTTCCCCCATGGGGACAATAAAGTACCCTCTACTCTCTACTCTACTCCACATAGGCCATTTGTGTAATTGCCTAATTACTAATTATTGCGGTAATTACAAGTTTGACACATTCTTTATAAACATTTCACTGTACAATGTAAAAAAATTGCAGTATCAACCAACAGTATCGAATAAATTAGTGAGAGAACCAAAAATGTAAGTCATATAGATAAAGGCAATGTAAGCTTTGAGGAGGAAACCTGCTGTATGGAAACATAGATCTGACCATGAGACAGACTGGCTCACCTCTTTATAGTATCCTGCAGGAATCTCTCCATTTCTGGGAATGGGGAGACGATACGGATATACAGAGCTTTCACCTTGTCTTTACCATCTGGATACCGCCTGAAAGAGGGCACAGCGAAAAGCAGCATTTGTTTTTTAAAAAGGGTAGAGTACAACTTCCTGGAATCTTTATCACATTTCCCATTCTCTGACCAAAACAAGCCGAGGAAATCTAACAAAACCATCTTTGTCCAGTCCTCAGACGTTTTTAATCTTGTTGCTGGTATCCCACTCTTTTTTTTCTTTGCTGACTACTTATTTGTTCGATAGAATGATGTTTAAGAGGTAACTCCTTTTCTCTCGGGTCATTTGTTTTGTGCTGATTAAGTGACTCTTCTCCTTAAATGTTGTAATTGCCCTGTCTTGCCTTCCCCTTTGCCGTTACCTTTTTACTGCTGCATAGTAGAGATGGAGCAGCGCTGTGCAGTCTTTGCCTCCATTGAAGCCAACGCAGACCTCCTCTGCTGAATACTGATCCAGTGCAGCCTCTATAGTTTTCAGCGCAGACGTGACTTTCTCACCTAAAGGTGTGCCTGTGGGAAATGAAATCCAAGGTACAATGATGTTTTACAGGGGATGCAGTCATATTTTGTGAGGCATACATTAAATAATGCCTCGTCTCTGTCACATACAGAGTAAAAATATCTGCTTTGTCTTGTCTTAGTTATTAATCCATATTCTATCCTCTGTTCAGCCTCGTGCCAGTTATATTCTCTTTATAATCTACTATGATTTTACGGCTATAATTACTTTAATCTCTTTGCTTGCTTTATTGCTCCCAGTGCCTGTGTGAAGTGAAAGAGTTCCTTGCAATATTCACTTTATATTAAACTGACAGAGTTTAACAATCGTTTGTGCCCTCAGCCTCCCCCTCACTCACCGCTGTTGGCTAGTGTGTACACCTCAGCAGTGGCGATGGACACTGGGTCAGTGACTAAAGGCACCACGCTGCCCTTGGGCAACTCATCCAGCAGCTGCGCCCGGGCACTGTCCGCCTCCTCCGGGCTGTTCGAGTCCAGGACCAGCCTGACTCTGTGGTAGTTGCTCAGCCAATCGGGGTAAGAACCAAGAGCTACCCTTCGGCCCCAGCCAGCCTGCAGTTTGGTCAGCACAGGGGCAATAGCTGCCTCGTCTGCGTCCACAAACACCTACAAACACCAGTCACAGGTTACTTTTAATGCATTATTCAAACATAGGATTCTTTATATTTTCCTTTGCAAAAGTAGCAGACTCGTCGCTATTGGGGTGCCTGTTAACAGTGGGGAATGTGGACTGTAGAAGGGTGGGACTGTTCTTTAATATGCTGGGAGTGCATGAGAAAATAGTTAATAACATTAAATACAAAAATTAAATGCATGTTTTTGCAAGATGAGGAAAACCTTAACAATTCACTACATTTTTGCTTTCCGAATCAGGGCTGCAAGTATTATGACGAGAATACGTTTTTCTAGACGTTTAAGTCTTGAGCTGACACCAGATTTATCTCATATTGAAAGCTTGTTTTCATCAGTAAAAGCGTATATGAATTTACCTCCCGGGTGTGAAAAGTGGTCCCTGATCCAGCAAAAAGATGCTCCAGGCCATTGAAAGCCCTCTCCATCAGAGAGGGAATCCCAGGAAAGATATAGACATTATGTACACTGACCTGCAAAAAAGAGGGAAAACCATTTACTATGAAACAAATCGGAAACAGATAATCTGTGTTTTCTCACAATCTGTTTCAGATACAATGGATACGTGATGAAATGAGGAGTCCATTGACAGAACAACAGGTCATTTTTTATGCCAAGAGATTATTTGATCTCATTTAGAAGATCAGCAGATGCTATAGAGTATTTCCTGTTTCTTTTGTCAACTTGGATGAGCCATGAAACCACTATGGATGTTTTGATAATGGAGCGCAACCGGTTACTGTTGGTGGTGACTATTGCATATAATGTAATATAGCAATAATGACTATTTTCAAACAAGTGGTAATAGTAAAAGGCAAATAAAAGGTATGTTACATGTGATAGCCCTCTGTTTCAGTTTCTAATTACATTATGTCAAAATTAGTGTTATAGTTTAGTTGAATGTTGTTGCATAAGACGGTAGTTCACACATTGCACTTTATGATATTTGACGTGACAGCACAAGTCTGTTGTTTTTAATCCTAGGGTTTCTTGTTTGTTCATGTGAAATAAGGCCTGAAGGCAATGCAACACTATGAATCTGCATAAAGTACATATTCCTAAAAGAAAAAGGGGTTAATAAATGTTTTATAAATTATGTACCTCAAAAGTTTAACAAATTGTACTGCACAAGCTGAACATATTTTGTCAATTTTGATGAGTGTTGTAATTGAGTAGTAGGTGGAGGGAGCTTTCCTTTCATTAAATAGTGTTATTTTGATCCGTGGCATGTGACAAATACAACTTCCTTGTCTGAAGTTTCTACTCACAAGTGGATAGCGGAGAGGTTTTCCTGTCTGAGGGTCCATTCCATAGTTGAGTTTGGCTGACCGAGGCACCATTGCCAGCTTCATAGCAGCACTATTTTTATCCACTGTCCCAAAGAATTCTTCCACCAGCTTCCTAAGCTCAGGGTGGGGATACAGATCCTCCTGGAAAGCTCTGCCAATGCTTTCAAAAGTGACATCGTCATGAGTGGGGCCAATGCCGCCTGAGGTGATGAGGTGTGTGTACTGGGACGAAAGGAGGGCCACCTCTTTGGAAATGACCTCCTGTACATCTGGTATGACAGTTATACGCTGTACAGATACTCCAAGCTTCCTTAGAGCTCGTGTCAGAAAAGCACTGTTGGTGTCCACTGTGTGACCCTGAGAGACAGAAGATGAAAAGAAATAATGCAATAAGTTTCAATCCCTTTTCCTATTCTCACATGGATTTCATATTCAAGGACTGAGCAATGAATTCAAGGTCTGTTTTTATGCATTTCAGGGTCTGACCGCGAGCGTATTGTTGAGTTGAGACGTGACTTTGGACAAAAACCAAGGGTCTTATGTTTAAATCATGATCATGTCAAGTCAAGAAATGGTGAACTACTTTTAGAACCAAGAAAAGTCGCCACATCAAATAACCATCAAATAAGTATCACAGGATTTCTCTTGAACATATGACATGTGGCTCCTGCAGTGCATAACAGATCAGAGCGATGAGGCATACTAATGAATTAGGTTGTGCCACAGTATATAGGTTAACACAATCTCACGCCTTCAAAGCAAGACATTTTCTTCTCAAAAAACAAACAGGATTTTTTTTTACATCCAGAAACCTTCAAGAATTGTCTTCGATGTATTGATAGATCACACACATTTTGAAAGTCATACAAACCAAAATATCTGTCAACACGAAATTACCTTGAGTATCTCATCTCCAATGATGAGAATAGCTGCAGTGGGAGCCTCTCCATTGGCTGCAAAGGACGGATTGGAGCTCTCGTTGTTTGTAGCCATGGTTGCTCTGCTGAGCTGAGCTGCCAGTCTCCTCGCACGCACCACTGCTCTGCTAAGCTGTGCAAAACCCAAGCTAGAAAACAAGTCAGTTTGATAAGCATTTGTACTTTCTGCTTGTAGCCTGTTTAGCTATCAGGGGAAAATCAACCATGAAAATCAACCCTGTGTCAACAAAGAATATGTTAATCATTCACTCTAGCTTCAAGTGTGTCATCAATATTTTTGCTGCTTCTTATATCTTACCTCAACATTAAGATTCCATTTGGTGTAGCCTGAGGTTTCTTTACAGTTCATGCCATGCACAGTTTCAAAACAGCATGTATCCAATGAGGAGCACTTTGGAAAAGACACACAAAAGGACTATTTATGAGATACAAGAATGAAAACAAGGGAAACTAACTATAAGGTCTCAGCTAACCTTTTACGGCTTCATGTTATGTTGCCTTAAATGAGAGATTTACATTTGGAATGCAATGATAGGTCATCTTTAAAATTAGAAATGTGTCTGATGTAATAATATTTTAATTTTAGTACTGATTTACACCCCATTTGAGCAGACAAAAAGTTACCACTCAGCATTACTACCGATTACATAACATAAACCTTTCTTCTACAAACATGATGTGGGGTCAACCAAGGACAGGCCGCTCTATCTCTATATTAGATGTGCAACATAACTTCACCTGCAGCTTTTATAGCTACAACATAGATATGAATAACATGGCCCAACTGAGTAAAGAGTACACAGATATCACTGACATGCTTGAGTAGACATATGTATATAAAAATAAAGGGAAGAGAATTAAACTCTATCTAGGTGAAAATAACAAGACGGGTAAAGATTTAATAGACTGCAAGTTGACACAAGTCGATGTTGGATGCTCAGTGTGAATTCTTATAATACTCAGCAGTCGCGACTATGTTTTGTTCAAGTTGATCATTGTTATAGGTTTGTGGATCTTCACGTTCGGGTAACAATTGGTGGAATAATCCCGGACAGTGTTACGCAACATATCTACTACAAAACCTGACAGGGGGATGTAACCACGCACATTTCTGTAGTATAAAAATAACACATTTATAGGTCGACATCGCTTTAAGTTTGCAGTCTGACAGTTGTGTGAAAAATGTTAGCTAAGTGTCAGTCTCCTTACTCCGGTCCTCAAGTCTTTGTGGGGCATAACACGGTAGACCATCAGCATTCAGATACACACAATAACAGACTGTCTACCGACATCGACACTTTCTCCATCTGATATACTATGTCAACGCACACGATACGCTGTGATATAATTTGAGCGCAAACTCCATACCAAGACACCTTCGTCCAGACACGCATATGCCCTCGTTACATATAGGATGGGTAGTCGATGCATGCCACTCAAAACACACGACGGCTCCCGACCAATCAGAATAAAGAGACATTTGTTAGACACGAGTGAGATCCAATCAAATCGAGCGAGGTGGGTTTCCGAGAGTTCGGTCGCTTTGTATAACACGGAAATGTTATGAAGGGTAGTCGTTTTAATGAAAAATGATTACTGTAGAAAGTCAAATGTATTTGTGATAATGTAAATACAAACATTTACAGTCAATTTGCCGATTTCTGAACACAACTGCGTCGGTTCTTCTCTTATTTCTTGATACAGACGAGATGATTCTTCTTCTACTGTTCCTGCCGCTGCACATTCTTCTTCGCCATTGCTGTGAGCTTCAGGTGTAACTCTAGTGCCCCTGGTGGATGGTGGATGGAGGTGGATTTGTCAACCCTAACGTAAAATCAGAGCCAACTGTTGTGATATTACCCGCCTGTAGGTGGCGCAACGTGGCATGTTGAGGACAGACATGCTGCTCAGCAACTGAATGTTGAACAAAAGTGCAGGGTAAACATGGTATTTTCTTCTTTCCCACAGTTTAAATTTAAGTAGGATACATTCTTTGCTGTAGCATTTTATGTGAGGACCAATAAAAGTGGAATAGTTTTGGGTTTTCACCGTGAAACTCCCAATGTATTCAGCTTTTAAACAGCCTTCCAACAATTTTTGTTCAGTGGCTTTCTGTAAACCTCCTCCTGGGCAGATGATGTTGTCTGTCAGGAATGTTAGAAAATAAACAGAGCACTTTAAGATTTCATTTATTTCATACACATAAAAATGTTAAAGTGTTCTTTGATAAATAAAGTCTACAGTTTAAGATGATTGGTAGCCACATACAGTGTATAGAGCAAGAACATACAGTCACTCACATTCACACACATATGGGCAGTTTGAGGTAAACCACTTAACCTGTCATTGTCTAACAAAAGAGAAAGAGTGCAAAAAGTGCTATTAACGTGCCACACTGAAATAATTATACATGTTCTATGGTATGGCCAAGTTTTTTTTTTACATAAGAAAGGAATTTGTCTCTGATTGAGCTCTTCTCTCTATTTAGATATTCTTGCAGTTAAATAAAAATTCAAAAGTTAAAACAAGTCAACATGAGTTGAATAAAAATAAATGGCAGAATGAACATAAAAAATAAATTAATTAAACTGTAAGTAATATGTGCAAAAAAAAAACTGTATAATGCAAGAGTTGAAAAGAATAGTGCAAATTATAAGACTGCAGATACATTTGCAGCAATTGACAATATAGTGCAAGAAACAGTGTAGTGCAATCTTGGTTATCAGGAGTGAAAACCAGAACATTATTGCTTCTTACTGTAGTGATCTGTTCAAAATCTATTTCTGTCATTTTGTTTGTCACTTTTCTAAATGGCAGAAAGGAAGAGGGCAGGGGTGTCAAACTCATTTTAGTTCAGGGTCCAAATTCAGCCAAACTTGGTGTGAAGTGGGCGGAGCGAGTACAATAATAACAGAATTACATATCAATAATGTCAACTCCAAACTGTCCTTAAATAATGAAAATGTTTGTCTACAAACTGCATTAACATTAACATTAACAACCTCACAATTCTTCAGAAAACTAAGTGCAATTTTAACAATATTATAACTCAGTTTATAATTTGTACATGTACATTACAACTGACAGATCACAATAGATCTACAATTACACAAAAATTTAGTAACAGGTCGAGTATTGATAAAATTACATTTACTTCTCTTCAGACATTGCAGGTTGTATATATTTGTTCAGGTTACTTATGTTTTTTGGGAAATTATAGCTTGTCTTAGTGTAAATACAGAAAAAATGCATGAAAATATTTACATTCACACACAGGAAAATCTGAAGTTGTATTTATAGATTATTAGGATAATATTTTCCCAATCTGCACATGGAACCTGAACTCTATTTTTTGCTGATAAATTCATCCCATGGGTGGATTGGAACCTTTGGTATTTGGCCCTCGGGCCGCATGTTTGCAACCCTGGAATAAGACTGAGACTTAGACTTCATTTATTGTCATCACACAGACACACACAGTGAATTTGGCAACGAAATGTCATTGATTGGCAACTGATAACACAATATAAATATGGAAAAATACAAAGTGAAAAATTTCTAAAGTGTCCAAAGCTATGACTGGCTGCCGTGCAAAGGTGACAACACACACAGTCAATATATGAGGAAATAAATAAGATGGACAGTGCAATATTGCACATCAATGTAAACAGTAATAAGGGAATTTATCACGAAATTAGATTTCTTTCTCTATTTCTTGATTTCCTTCTTTTTCTTTCTTTTTTTTCTTTCTTCCTATCTTTCTTCCTTTGTTTTTTCTTCTCGACAACTAAACCCACTTCCTTTCTTGGTAACTACATTTTTACGAAAACAAAACTCAGCTTGTTCACATGTGGTATTTATTTCAGGTATCCTTTGTGTGTAATCTATTTGGACTTCTATCTGTGAATTTCTTCTTTTGCGCAATCTTCTCTGAGTCAGCCAGGTGCAAAACAAGGGCCAAGTAAAACACACACACACACACACACACACACACACACACACACACACACGCGCACAC
>JAPTHA010177463.1:0-13830 GCA_029814585.1 Gymnapogon annona | reverse complement strand
TAATCCGTGGATAAATAAATTGTTGTGTAAACTCTCCAATTTGTCTCTGTCAGATTTGACAACTTCTTCCAACTTCATTGTGTCTCTCCGTGACTCATGGGGTTCATTTATTTATGCGTTTTTCTTTTTTTTGTGTGTGTTTTGTCTGTTGTCTCTGATCCTGCCATTGTGGGTCGGGAATGTCGTCTTATAGCGTAGGAATGTAACTGTAAAATAGTCTAATGAAAAACCGAAATCAAAGTATAATAACTCTTGATCTGTCCATACTATGCATTGAATTAATTAAGCATTAAGATTGGGTCCTGAATGACGGTTATTATTTTTGCCCACTGAAACTGTCCTATAATCACACGAGAATAAATGTTTGTTAAATGGGTGTTAATTTCTGCTGGTTTGTAGAAGGTCATGCTAGTGTCAGCGACTGTAAGGTGTGGCGACGCCTTGTTGGTTTGTACGTTGGTGAAACTCCTGGGTTTTTGTGTGGCAGATGTGCTACGTATGAATTTCCCGTGCAGTTGTGTGACCTATGTTTGCACTGGTAGAAAGAGCTGAACCTGAACTTTCCTGCATATATGTGGTTGCCACCACCCAAGGGTTAAGTAGGTCAGAGGTCAATTTAACAATAAAAGGTACAACTTATGGACTGGTAAACCACACACGGGGCCAAGGTGTGCTTTTTGTTAAAGGATCACAGTTAACTAATGATGTGTGTGTACTTTTTGTTATAACTTTAAACAAAAGACTCCCAGTGCGCTTCTTTTTTTTTTTGTGACATTTTCTTAATTCTTCTGCCTTTGGTTCTCCTCCCCCGGGAGAAGTCGGTGCTTCTTCCCCCGAGCCATCAGACTCTTAAACTGTCCTTGACTTAAAAAGCAGTGTTTTCATTGTTTATAGTACTGTTTACGCTGATGTATAATATTTGCACTGTTTATAGGACTGCTTACACTGAATTACTGATTATAGTACTGTTTACACTGATGTGTAATATTTACACTGTTTATAGTCCTGTTTACACTGATGTCTAATATTTACACGGTTTATAATACTGTTTACACAGATGTGTAATATTTGCACTGTTTATAGTACTGTTTACACTGAATTACTGTTTATAGTACTGTTTACATTGATGTGTAGTACTTTCACTGTTTATAGTACTGTTTACATTGTTCTGTAATATTGCACTGTCCATCTTCTTTATTTCTTATTTATATTGACTGTATGTGTTGTCACCTTTGCACTGCAGCCACTCCTGGCTTTGGATTTACTTCAGTAATCGTGCACTTTTGTATTCTCTGTATTTATTTTGTGTTATCGGTTGCCAATCTATTACATTCCGTTGCCAGATTCATTGTAAATGTCTGTGATGACAATTAAAGTAAGTCTAAGTCCAGCTCAGAAATGATAACAGTGTGAATGTGGACGTCTATGCTGCGTGTTACACAACAATGATTTTGTCAAGTGTTGTTAAATCATGAGGACCTTTTTAATGTGTAAGGATTGCTTCATCTGTGTGGACAGTGTGTGTGTGTGTGTGTGTGCATGTGTGTTATCCAATGGGGGAGAGATGTTTACATTAGCAAAAGAATGTTAATGAAATTTAGATGTTCAGGTCCAGAGGTGTCGACCGGACTCGTTGCAGTGCAAAGACTTTTGGAAGTCAGTCTTCATTACATTAATAAGAATAAAGCAGCACAGAGTTGACATCCCTGTGTACACACGCTGGCGTTTGGTTCACACACACATCTGCCTCAATAAACGCATCACTGGAAGATTAAGAAAGTATCAGTGTCCTTTCTATAACATCCATATTAATCAACCTGTCTCACTGGAAAGTTAACAGATTAAGATGTGCAGGGGGTGCCTATATATCATCTGACTGTTTGGCTACAGTTCTTCATTGTAACGTTTTGAACTTTATTTGATATCCAACTTCTACTTTTACCCATCAGAGTTCTTAACCTACTTCTGTGTTTTACTCATTTTTTTAATCATACACGACTGCACATATCTGCCATGTGACTGCTATACATAAAGATGGCTTCAAGAGGGATTAGCTTTCATTTACCTGTAATGCCTGAATAAACAAAACAGGATTAGTCGCCAAATTGATCTTAAACCTGGTTATTAAAATCTATCTGGAACTTTTTTTTAAAATTTTATCTATTGGCATGTAAAGGGAACATGCCTTTGTGTTTACTTTTAGTGGACATTCTTGGCACAAATGAGCTTTAATATCCTGATATAAAATCCAATTTACTAAGATTAATATGTACCTGATGGATAAAATTGCGGCATTAGGTTATCCATGACCTGAGGTGGGACATCAAGCACCTGAAAAAGTAAAGATTTCCAGTCAGTATTAACACAATATGAAAGTCTGTAGTCACGATGTCGTTTCCATTTTAATCTCATTTACAGTTGGAATTGTAAAATAAAATGCAGAAACATGTTACCTTAATCATTCTTTCACTCTGTCCCCTTTCTTTCTCTTCCTTCCTTGCCCACCGCTTTAAATG
This sequence comes from Gymnapogon annona, assembly GCA_029814585.1. Taxonomy (NCBI): domain Eukaryota; kingdom Metazoa; phylum Chordata; class Actinopteri; order Kurtiformes; family Apogonidae; genus Gymnapogon; species Gymnapogon annona. Next base: position 11,314 of record JAPTHA010177463.1, on the reverse strand, counting down.
TTTCATATCTTTCCAGTCCTTCCAGGCAAAAGGGAGACGCCATGGATTCTGGTACAACTGGGGGGGGGGAGAAATCCGTGTTACTCCAATTACACTGTGGTATGTGGGCGGAAGGGTTGTGTCAAAGGGTTGGACGTTGGAATGGGACAATCACAATTCCTCATTATGACGTTTTAATAACTATCTCTCAATATTTCATGCATTCCTTGAACTCTAATCCACCCTGTGCCTCTGTATTTCAGAGCATGAACCTTTGCCTCGTAAGATCTTGGCTCTTCACATTCAGGAAAGGATGCAGCTGTAGACTCCTGCTGGGTAGCTGTCAGATCAGAATCAGAGCCTGCAGAGGACCCTGGACCCTTCCACTGTTTGAACTGCTGCCAAGGGGGAAGTGGTTCAGAGCCAACAGGCACAGAACCAACAAATAGCTTCTAAGACTGTACAATATTATTATTCATTCATTCATCTTGCATAGGGGATACCAGGTTCGAACCCCGGTAAGAGTGTCCAGTGGGTTGTGTCAGGAAGGGCATCCAGTGTTAAAACACCTGCCAAATCAAATAAGCGAATAGGATTCACTGTGGCGACCCCGGAAGGGAAAAAGCTGAAAGAAATCATCATCATCATCTTCCAAACCCGCTCCATCCTTTTGCAGGATCACAGGGGTCACTGGAGCCTAACCCAGCTACTCAAGGCCGAAGGCCGATGGGGGGGGGACCCTGGACAAGTCGCCAGTTCATCGCAGGGTTCATTCACACACACATTCATACACCGGTGCAGGGTCACTGGAGGGGTGAAGTGTTCTTACCCAAGGACACAATGGCACATGATCAGGAGAGAGCAAGAGCGAGGGAATCGAACCGCCAGCACTTCTGTTACCAGACGACCTGCTCTGCCACCCTAGCCATGGCCGCCCCTTGCAATATTATTATTTTTTTTTAAAATAATATTTTGATTTTTCTTTACACAAAATTACAGCCACATTCATACACCAAGCTCGAGGCAACAGTCAAAACAAAACAAAACAAAACAATAGCATACATAAGTGACCTGCACAGAGACACACTTGTTGGCCTCACACCTTCTACGGCCCACAAGTTCCGCTCAGGTATATAGAGATGAACCAATGTGCTGTGCTGGCAAGTTTTCCATGTAATTTAAGAATGGTCGTCATATCTTATAGAACATCCTACTTCTTTTTTTTGTTCATCCAGTAGGTTATTTTCTACAGGTTCACACAACTGTTGACTTTTTCAACCAGATCTTGGTTGGAAGGGGGGGAGGAGGGGGGTCAAACTTCCAATGTCTAGCAATACATTTCTTAGCAATAGAGGGTTAATTTATGGAGGAATCTGTGCAGAGATGGAGTCAGCTCTACTTTAAATACTAGATATAGACTTATCCAGCTTAACCACCTCCACCATCTGTATATTACCCACAGAAAGGAAATAAATACAACTCTAATTTATGACCTTTGTATTTTAGCTGTGGTAGAGAGGGAGGAACATTCCTTCATTCTCACCACATCTTGATTGGAAGGGGGGCATCTAAAAACCGGGCAATATTTTTACAATTTACACTTGCATCCAGATTTTATGTAGTGGTGCAAGATTTTTTGTATGTTTATATATTTTATATAACTATGGTAACGACAGTAACAAACAGTAAGCCAACTTGTCCAAACACCAAGCATTTACTTGTCCACGCAACATGTCACTTAGGAAGGAATGAAGTGTTTCAGCCTGTAATTAATAGTATTTTTTTTTATCATATTTGCACTAATTATGCTCAACGCATTACAATTATAATTACATTATAGGAACAAAACTTGACCCAATTCTCAAAGAAGTTACAGCAAATGTCTGTGATTAGAAAGACCTTTGGACACACTGTGAACTCAGATGAGAAGAAGTTGCTTTGTCGTGAACTGCTGATCTCCTCATGAAAGTAAAAGATTGACCAATATGGAAAACTGGCTACTTGTCTGCTATGTTTACATCTACCTGTAAGTCTGGGTGTAGGTTATTAAATTCCCCTGACACAACCAATCTCAATCTCTGTGTCGTGTGGGGACACTTAGACCTCTTGGTAGATTCACAGACATATAGAACCTGTTTATGGATAATCCACGCTCCCAGTCACGATTGCTCCCCGCTTACCTTTGCATTATCATAACAAGGCGCAGACTACTCGCCACAAACGACCCAAACTCACCAGTATCTTGATGGCATGTTTTTGAGTGGCCACGTGATGTCTCAGGGATGACTCGAAGAAACATTCCTCGCAGGCAAAGCAAAGACACAGAGGTTGATACGGAGCTGTCGTGCAGAGAACGGTGACCACCAGGGAGGCACCTAAACACGAACATAACAAAAAGGACATGTTTGCAGGATTCCTATTTTCAGACTTTGTTCATCATTTTAAAACAGAAATCCTCTCACCTATAATAGGTTCTTTATTCTTTACAGCATCTTCCACCAATGCGTATATTCCAGTTCTCCATTTGTACTTCACTGAAAGAAAACTCGGTTAAATTATGTTGTGTTTGAATGCTGACCATTTCATTTAAAATGTCAAATTTAGTAAGAAATTATCATGCGGAGTGTCAAATAACTGTTTATGACTTCTGTATTTCTGAATGACAAATGAAATGATATGTATAAGCAACTGATCCAGCCTTTAGTCCAGGGGTGTTAAACACCATTTTAGTTCAAGGGCTAAATTCAGCCAAATTTGAAGTTGGCGGGGCCAGTAAAATAATAATATAATTACATATCAATAACGCCAACTCCAAACTTTCCTTATATGATGAAAATGTTTGTCTACAAACTGTCCTTTAAAACAACTTGAATAACATTAACAACCTCAAAATTAAAAAAAAGTGTCATTTTAACATTATACTTGAGTTTATAATTCATACATGTACATTACAACTTACAGATCACAGTGGATCTACAAATACACAAAACATTTAGTAACAGGTGGAATATTGTTCAAATTACACTTATTTATCTCAAGACATTTCATGTTGCTTTTATTTGTTCAGGTTATTATGTTTTTTGTGAAACAATACTTTGTTTTGCTGTAAGTATAGGAAGATTACATGCATTCATTCATTCATCTTCCAAACCAGCTTTATCTCGCTTTGCAGGGTTGTGGGGATCACTGGAGCCTATCCCAGCTACTCAAGGGCGAAGGCAGGGGGTGGGGGGGGGCCTGGACAAGTCGGTAGTTCATCACAGAGATTACATACAAATATTTACATTTCCACAAAGAAAATTTTGGAAGTTGTATTTCTAGGTTATTATGATAATTCGCAATCTCTACATGGAACCTAAACTATAAAATATCTTAGATGTAATTTTTGCATTTCACAAATTCATCCCATCAGAACCTCTGGCGGGCTCCATTTGGCCCCCGGGCCGCATGTTTGACACACCTGCTTTAATCCATGTTTTTTGTTCTGTCCTCAATACAGTAGATTGATAGTCATCCTTATCGGCTGTTGGAAATGGTCTTCTTCACTTTGATATTTGCTGAAAAGGCATCTGACTGACTGTTCTGTCTGCCCATGGATTGTGATGGAATTTTGTGTCTCTATTTATGCCTTCGGCTTCTGACCTGTACTCGTCCTCTATGCCACATATACTCCTATATTCTTATCTTTAGTCTGCTAGAATGTTACGGAATAAACCTCAGATTTCATCTATGGTGGTTGAGACGTTCCATGTAACACTTCCCAGTCAGGCCGCACTAAACCCACCTTATATCTTCCAGTTCAGATATGCTGACGGAACTAAGTTTACCTATGAGTGGGCGTCCGCTCAGGGCTATGAAGTCTAGTATTACGTGGGCTTACAACTCAAACTCCCATGGAATTCAGAATGAAACTTTGTCACAACCAATAAAGAGACTTTACCTCATGAGGACTGTAATTTGTAATCTGTAAGTACAAATCTGCTTGGAAGAATACAAAACTTTCCCGCAATGCTAAATTTGCAAAACCTTTAATAAAACAACAAAACTGAGTTTCAGTGGTGAAAACTATATAAACCTCCAGTCTGACAATTCAACAGATGAGATGATGAGAAGCTTACTTGATGGGACCGGCATGACATTTCTTCTAAAGATTTTGTTTACCCTCTGGGAAAAACAAAACAAAACAAAACAATTACATCTTATATGAGCCAATGTCTCACAAACAGCAACTCCATGAGATGTTCTGTCAGAGTGCATTACCATGTCGTGTTCCATTGTTTTTGAATGTCGGAAGTAATCATAATTATTGGTGAAGATCAGATAGCAGTTCTGCCAAATGACAACAATGACAAGGTGCAACTTTTTTCCACTTCTTGAATTCTTATTATAGCAATATATAAAAATAGCAATAATAATAATAGTAGCAGTAGTAATCCAACCTGACAACGTAGTTCGTAAACTGGCTGTCCAGACTTACACTCTGCAAAAACAAAAAACAATATTTACACTATACTAGTTTCTAATTAGAAACAATAAACATTTGAGAGACATTCAATAGTCCCTCTAAATTATTATGAGCCATTGAAATGTTGGGGTGGTGTATTTACCTGTAGAGACACTCCCTTCTGTCTGGTTTTCTTCACTTTCTCCTGGTTTTACTTCGTCCTGGACGTCTGTACATGAGGATGTTGGGTCACCGATGGCGTCTATTGAGCCAATAGATAGATAGATAGAACTTTATTAATCCCTCAGGAAGGTTCCTCTGGGAAATTAGTGTTCCAGCACCAGTGCACACCGTATAACACAAACAAACAATAGTTGAACTGTGCAGTGTCAGACAGTTGGGCGCTATAAAAACAGGGGTTAGGTGGTGTCTTCTCCTGGTGAAAAATGTAAAGTACCTGAAAACTCTCGGCCTCTATTGACAAACGGACCTCTGACCCATAACACACAGCATTGTGTGTTAACTTAGCTCCTGCAACAGCAACTTAGCTCTTGCAACAGTTCTCAGTTGAGGTTGGTTTTTGACATGGTTTGGCAAGTCCTGGGAAAGGAGAAAAGCACTTCCCAAAACCCTGAAACCTATGCAACCTCTTGAAAAGGTCAGAGAGTTGGCACAGGGTAAGGTTGGAGTGTCGAGCATAGATAGGAAACCAAACAATGTGTAGGAAACGGATATTAATGGAGGTCGGCTTGACTCAGCTCTGATTCTGAAGTGTAAGTTCCTGATTGTCACCTAGTTTCAACACATAGTTTTAATTTTAGTGGAAAACTTAGTCAGATAGTACATTAGACAGTGAGAGGCAAAGGCGTGATCTGACACATCTGCCCAGTCACATCAGTCAAATTACACCCTAAGGGCCTAACAATCTCAAATAGCCATTTTATAACATAAACAAACATAAATGGTAAATATCCTCCTCTCTCATCCAAGATGGTGAAGCAGCCTGTTACTGCAGGTTCCGAAACTTTTCCAACTTTAAGTTCTTCTGCCTCGACTCATGGTCGAGTTACTTGGATTCTTTTACAACATGGACAGGCAATGTTTTTGAAGTTTTGTGAGGGTAGTAGCCTGTTTTTCTGCTCTTATGGGACTCAACACCACAAAGGGTGATCTTGTGAGCCAGTCCGTTGTTTACAGTCGGGATCAGCTGTTGGAGTTGAGCAACAGCAAGACACTCCCGGAAGAGTGACCAAAGATTCTGAAGGAATTACGGCGTCGGAGGAGCGGATGCAGAGCTGGAGCAAAATACAGGAGAGGAGGAGATGGTACAAGCCGATCGTTCCATCTACTCTAATGGATAACGGAAGACCTTTACCCAGCAAGATGGATGAGCTAACAGTACTAATAACCAGACTGCAGCAGGAGTACGAGCAAACAGCCTGCTGTTTAACGGAGACCTGGCTCACGGTCACCACACCAACAACACACCGGACTCTGTTCATAACTTTGGATGGTTTTCTGTGTTTGTGGTGCAAATGTGTATTGTGTGCTCTTATTTCTACTCTTTGTATTTTGGCTGCGGTGACGCACAAATTTCCCCGTCTTGGGATGAATAAAGTTCTATCTAATCCATTCTGGTAACAGCGAATGTCTTTCTTGAATACTTGTTTGATTGAAATGTTTGCTCCAGTGATCAAGTTACTTTTTCATGTCCAACAACAACAGTATTTTTTTTATGTTTTTTCCAGTGCCTCCACGATGAAGCCCCTCCACCACTGCCAGCCTTCACCTCCCTTTGTTTTCTGAGATTTATTGCATTTTGAATAACTCCCTTCACAAAGGTGCACTGCTCTCTGTATATGGATCCTCCCTTCACCAACACATTGGCTTGGTTTTTTTTATGGTCATATGTCTCGGCACATTCTCCGTGCGTGACCTCGTTCCATTTTAGATGAGATATTCCTTTATTTGTCCCACTCAGGGATAAGAGGACCTGCCTGACTCACCCCGGCGCAGGAGAGTTGTTTCGCACTCCTATGGTAACGACGCTTGGCCAAACTTGTGTAGTTGTTTTGTGCTCATCATCAGTAGAGACTTTCTATTTTGTGGATTTAGTTTCATCTCATTTCTCATTTGTATTTTTTCCAGTGTCCCTCCACTCCTGTGCCTCGCCATCACCACCTGCCGTGGAACCCTGGACTTTGTTCTAGATTTTTGTGTTTTCGTTATGATAGAGACTATAGACTCCAAACGTCATTTTTTATTTTTTTTAAAACGAGACTTTGTGTTTTGAATAGCCTGAATTGGAATAAATCCGCTGTTTGTCTTACCTCAGCATGTGCTGTTCTTTACAGATTAAATTGAATTGAATATACCTTTATTAGTTCCACAAGGGGAAATTTCACACACAGCAGCATAATGCAAAGAGTAGAAAAAAAAGAGCAGAACACGCAACATATTGGTTATTATAATATTTGGAACATTTGGATACATGGAACCTGAATTTAAATTTTATACAAATACCTTGGGTGTAACTTTTGTATTTCATAAATAATCCCACAGGCCATATTGGAGCCTTTAGCGGGCCATATTTTGCCCAGTGGCCACATTTTTGACACCTGTGTACTACAGTCTGTTGTGGACAGTCTATTATACCAAATATTTCATATCACAATGCACAATGTAAATAATTCGATACCTTCTTACTGTTTTACACGGTCTTAACTTACTCAGCTTGTCTCCTGGCTTGATGATCTGTTCAGTTTCGTTTTTTGTGTTTGATCCGACTTCCTTCAGGGCTGGAAATCCCAAAGTTCTCAATTAGTAAAACAAAAAACTGGATTTGTTTTGAAACGTATAACATGAGCTTCAGTTGAAGATTCTAAATTTTAAAAGGAAATCACCCACCTTTGTCATAACAGGCCACCTTCACTGCTTTGAATGCATCAGGTTCCAGGATTACTTGCTGGAACACAAAATAAACATCACTGCGACAAACAAAAAAGCCTTTGGGAAAGTGGAAACAAACACCACTTTATAAGCAGTAATGGGGATATTTAAACACTGTTACCTTCATATCACCATTGGCAGTTCCGAGAATGTTTTCTGACCGATGTGCAAGATCCAGCACCAGCGAAGTAAAGGAGTGCGAGTTGTCGATATAACACTGTTTTGACAGTAAAGTCGACGGGTGCCACTCTTTCTACACAAAACACAAATGGATATCAGTGATACACTTACCCTGCAACTGCGTTCCCCAAATTCTGGGTCAGTAGAGAGCTCAAAAGACAAAACAGCAGAAAGGGAAAGAGAATGTGCTGTGCGATTAGATGACAAGTTACTCTCTCTCTCTCTCTCTCGTCGTTTATCGTCCTTATGTTCCCACAACTCGTGGGGTTGGACGTACCCCACGAGCAAGTTACAGTCACTTCATCGCAGGTGAAGTGAAAGAATGACTAGTTGAGTTTTATGCACTCAGGGACATGAAACACATACATGCCCATGTCCCTGCAGCAGACTGAACACAGATGATGAATGATGGGATATAAAGTGGCTAAAAACAATCCGAATATTGATCTAAAGACATCTTGCATCTGACCAATCTGAACTACAAATTCCTTCCCAAGCGTTGTTGGTCTTGGGTTTGTGGGAATACAATGCCTTCTGTGTCATTAAAAAGAAGACCTAAGGCAAAATGAGAATGGAAAAGGAATTATAATTCTCCATTTAATTTTTTTTTTTATCAATTCCATTACAAATAGCGGGATACAAAGTATTTTCCTTTTTTTCCTTCCATTTTTTAAAATTTCAAAACAGCCACAACATATACACACACTAGGGCATTAACAACTTCAGTTTTTTTCCAAGTCGACTTATCCGTCAATAAAGTCGAAGTCGAGTCGACAAGTCGTGATGACGTCATCACATTGTCAGCAGAGGAACAACACAGACACACACGTCTGTCCAGCAATGAGCAACTTGTATTAAAGTTCACTGCAACGTAACAATGTACAGTGGTACCTCTACTTACGAAACTAATTGGTTCTGGAAGTAGTTTCGTAACCTGAACATTTGGTAAGTAGAGCCACGTTTTCCATGTAAATGATCGAATCCATTCCAAGCCCCCGCAAAAATCGAACATACATTTTTTAGAAATCATAAAAATGCATCAAAACATGTAACAAATACATGTTACAATTAGATTACTGCACAATAAACATAAACTGAGAGTTGAACATAATGTAAAAAACAAAGAATAAAGTAAAGAATAAAAATGATGTCCATTTACCTTTTAACTGCTATCTGACGTTTTGTAAAGAACCAATCCAAGGACATTTGCTTTTGTTGGCTTTGAATAATCCTTCGAAAATGTGCAAACATCATCATTGTGAGCGGTAGTCCGACTAGTCAACATTTTTTCTGGGTGATTCTTTTCAACAAATTCGGAAACGTCATCGAATACTTGTTTTTTGAAAGACTCGTTTTCCCGTCGATCACTTCATGGTCCGACGGATAAACGAAGAGGATGCTGGGATATAGACATAGAGTTCCCTCCTAGCCAATGGGATGCCGGGAAGATGCATGAATTCAAATACACATATCAATTGACATCTATTGTACCTTGTATAGTATAGGTTTTTCACCCTTATTTGCGCTGACTGGTGATTAATAGGAACATGAGGCTTTGTTTTTGACTGCACCCCCATTAAGACAGGTCCGTTTGAGAATCTTTGGTTTTAACTTAAGATTTTTAGTTGACTTTGTTTTTGACTCTACATTTTCAACAGTGTCTTGGATACTTACAATATAAGTATAGATGTGGTCGAAGCTCAGGACATGTTGGACGATGGCCTTGCTGGTTACAGTAAGGTGGCACAGTGTGCAGAGGTAATGTGTCTTCCCCTCATGCCCGGCACAAATGCACTCCACAATTTGTTGCATACCTACAGGACCAGAAAGGAAAAAAAGAGATGACGGTGATCATACACAACAAATGCAAAAACAACTCATGTTCTACTATATCTCTGTAGGTTTCTAGTAGAAAGTGCAATGGGAGTGACAGTTAGTGTTACAATACTGCTGATAGGGACCACCACTAACAGAGGACCAACTGATAATCACTGAGGATGTTTTAACCATTGAGAAAGTGAAACATGCATTCAGATTATAACAATCATAACTGGACAGGGTGTGGAAGAATGGCAATTTAGACAATATGAAATCAGACAGAATGAATGTAGGACAAGTGAGTGCATTTCCAGAGAACGTTGTGCATTGCGTTTTTTTCTTTTGCTTTGGGTTTTTTTCAAGTGAGCTGGTCAAATGTGGAACAGATTCTCCAGGACAACTAAGTTTAGATTGTTTCAAGTGTTTCATTTCATGACACAGATCCATAAAAATCACTATTTGAAGTCATTTTATTACAATATTGCAGAAAAACAAGACTAATCCAATTAAGTACCTAAAAATTAAAAGAATTAACTGTTGTTAAGAGCCTGTCTAAATTGTTTTGTTCTGTTGAGATGTTTTGTACTTTTTTTTTGTTTTTCCCCACAAAAGAACCCGTTTGTTCTCTCCAGGTCATTTTACTAACCAAGCAATGGATGTTGTCTGGTGTCACTTCTTAAGTATAATGCAATCGTTTTCCTCTTTGGCATGGCAGCTACAAAAAAAATGATACAACACAACAAATACATTAAAACACACATAATACATTGAAACACAATAAATAAACACAGAACATAAAAGATAGATATGTAATGCAGTAGGATTTAGTGTTACACACCTGCAATATTTTTGCAAAGATGTTCATATCCACTGAAAAGTTGCATCACTGGAAGAAAGAATCAAATTGTTGTATTAAACAAAATAAGTACTGCATGCTGTATTATATGATATATGATATTAAATGAGTTCACAAACCTTTAGAATAGTTTCCTCTAACAGCCCTGAGGAACAGCCCTTCAGGTAAATCCAATAACTGCACAGACAAAAGCACAAAAGACAATCAGAGAAAAAAATCCCTGTTACAACACAGTGATTCTTAGTCTTTATGGTGCGGTTCAAGTGGCATATCATATCAAATTTAGAATATAGTGTAACATGTGGGTACAACACAACATAAAGGGTTACAAGTACACAAATGACAGCAGAATGTCACAAGAAAAACTCATTTGAAGGGGTAATGATACGGTGAGACATACATTTCATGGGATTTTTAATATTTAAAACTGGTTTTTCAACACTGGGCCAACTCTTTACCCAGTGCAGGTTTTTAGATGGTTGATGGAGCTTTACACTTTATGTGACAACACATACAGTCAGTACGTCAATATGGAACGTTGGAAACTGTTTTTTGGAACATTTGAAAGGCCAGTGCCAGAGAGAGTTCATAGTCCCAGTTTGCATTAGACCAGACCAAACCGACCCATCGAGCTTTGCTGTTTAAAAGGCTGTTTCTCTCAAAGATCCTTCCTTTATGACATTTCCTTCTCTGACCATTCCGGATTTTTGATCAATTCACGCATGGAACGGTAACAATATCTGAAAATTCTCTGCCCTCAAATCGTGGATCAACAACACACTGACACGACAGAAAAAAAAAAAAAAGGGGAATATATTCACAAAGGTGAAGCAACATTGAAATAACGACAAACTTTTCTCGCATTTATTCCAAAGGCTGATATTATAAACTCGTGCAAAACGTTTTACTTCTACTCTACCTATGATTTAAATATTAATTTATTTCACTTACTGTAGTAAATTCAATCTATCTCGGTCTTTAACATACTAAATGCACACAATTATTCACACTCAATTACCCAGAAACAGCTACAAGGTATGTAACTTGTGGCCTGTAGTGGCTGTTCTCCTTAGGTTCTGCCCCATGTG
>JAPTHA010177456.1:1897-13831 GCA_029814585.1 Gymnapogon annona | reverse complement strand
CCCCATGCCTCCCTCCCGGTAGGCAAAAAGCAGAAGTGTATATAGATAGAGGAGCTGCTACAGATGTTTGTGTGGAGAGTGTGATTGGCCTTAATATTTCCTTTTATGACGTGTAAAAAAAAAAAAAACAAACAAACCTTGTCCTCCTCCATCCACAGGTGAGCGAAGACTGGAAGTACGTTGCCATGGTGATCGACCGCCTCTTCCTATGGATCTTTGTGTTTGTGTGTGTGTTTGGAACAATGGGCATGTTCCTTCAGCCGCTCTTCCAGAATTACACAGCCAAGACCATCACCAGTTCACCGGGCTGACCGTCCTCTGGGCCACGGGACTCGCTGATGGGCAGCTCCCCCCCCTCCCTAACGATCAGCACCAGGACAAGGCTGAAGGTGGGGGGGGTGTGGGTGTGAGTGGGGGAGGGGAGGGGAGAAAGTCTGGCTTTTTATCGTGTCTTCGGAACTGGGAACAGGAACTGAACAAGTGATCACGCCCCATTACCTTTATAATAACGATTTTTGCAATGAACTCTTTTTTCTTGTATGATGAAAAAGGGAAAAAAAAAACAAACAAAACATAACCGTCATACTCCTACTACCTACAGATTTTCGTCCAGATGTTTTATGGACTGTCACCCCTCCCCTCGCTTCCATCTGGTTGACAGGCCACACTCCCTGCTCTCCTCCTCAGGTCCCCGGGGAGGGAGGTTTGCCCTTATTTATTCCGTGTTCAACCGTATACGCCAGCCAAAACAATTTCACCTGCCCAGTGCTGACTGCTGAAATTGTCACATGACACGTCCGCCTTCGACTGCGAGAGACCTTACCCGATTGCAGTTCTGACTGAAAGAAAGCAGGAGCTGGTCAGAAAAGGGGAAGGGAGTTCAGATCAAGGTTCTGAGACATTTATATATTTATTTATTTATTTTCAGAAAATCCACAATGTCAGTGAACTGATTCAGTATATTTTATCATAGCCTAGCAGCTTATACCACAGTATAGCATCAAGTATATATTATTAAGATTTCTCTATATGTTAGCTCATGCGAGGGTCGTCTGTTGCTCATGGAAAGGCTACGGTGTGTATTTGTATGATTGTATAGATAGGAAACAAGAATGTGATATAAACTGTAATACACGGCCTGTGACGCGCACGCTGACACGATACGTGTAGAAGCAACAAGCAGATTGAAAAGGAGTTTAATAAATACAAAGGGGATATGTACATTAAAGGAAGTTCCAGGATGCGATTATTAGATGAAAGTAAAAGGGTTAAAGTAATAGATTTTGCATGGACAGTCTTTCCGTAGAGAGTAATGCACAATAAATAGAGTACAACAGCAGCGGTGGCGACGGTGCCAGAGTGTTCAGCTGCACAGAGATGAGTTTAGCTCTGAGCCAAGATGGTGGAAATAACCTCCTATGTGATCGACAGTCAATATCAGAACATGATTTGTCAGTTGTCAGAGCTCATTGACCGGCGCAGATCGGTACTGGCAACAAAAGTAAATGAATTCAACTGTATCGGGGAGAAAGGGGGTTTGTAATCCTGAAAATGAAGCTTTTGTGTGTGTTTATATGTGATTTCACAAATGTTCATTTGTGTCATTTCTCTGATACTGATATCAGAGTAAAATGCCTCTCCTCTCTTCTCCTCTGTCCTCTCTTCTCCTCTCTCCTCTCTCTTTTCTCCTCCTCTCCTGTCCTCTCCTCTTTCCTCTCCTCCTCTCCTCTCTTTTCCTCTCTCCTCCTCTCTCTCCTCTCCTATCTCCTTTCCTCTCTCCTCTCCTATCTCCTCTCCATTTACTTCATTTACGTATCTTTCTGAAAGTGTGTGTGTTTCTAAGTGTGATACATACTGTCAGATACAATGATCATGACAGGTTGTGTGTGTCCGTGTGTGTGTGTGTGTGTGTGTGTCAGTCCTACTCTATACCTCTCTCCCTCTTCTCTGGTCTTCCATGGACAAATACAATCAGAATACTGATAACCTACGTACCCTACACACCTGCTCTCCTTTCATCGTGAAACAGCTGATTTGTTATATTTACACAACCCTCCAGGACACTGATGCAAAAGGTCTTTTTCCAGCCACAACTAATAACTGGAAGAACATACTCTATCAGTACTTTAAAAAAGAGAAAGGACAACAGGATCAGCGCTGATGCAGTCGCGCCCGGTAAAAAGTCACAGTTGCAACGTCATAAACAGAAAGGGTCATACATAGAACCAAATCGTGTTTGTGTCGAAGTAGAAGTTGAAGCCAAGGAACAATAGACTGACACCTTTCCAGCCAGAGGAAGCACAATCCGCCCAGTGAGGAGGAGTAAAGGACCATACACAGACAAAGGACTTACTGCTGATGCCAACGAAAGCCACTACAAACCGCTGAGAAAAAAACAACAAAAAAGGCCACTAATCCACAGTCACTGTAACACTGCGATAATATTCCCCGTATTTTTTTTTTTTTTTTTTTTTTTTTAAGGTCATGTGACCGAGGCTGCAGTCCATCTCAGTTCTGTAGCGGGAGATGTCTCTGCTCTTCATCTGTGTCTGGAGGACGGGGAGTTACCCGGGGTATTCCCACCCAGTATATCCTGGAAACTAGTGTGAAAAACCCATCAGACACCTGTGGAAAAAAGAAAGAAAAAAAAAAAGAGAGAGAGAGCTCGGCTGCTCCACACGGACAGGGTCGTCCTCTCTCTCTCGCTCTCTCTCTCTCTCTCTCTCTTTGACCTTTCCACCTGCCTTCCTTTTCTCACTTCCTCTCTCATTATACTCCCTCTCTCTACCCGATTCTCAGATCTGCTCCTGTGCACACCTTAATCAGTCCAATAAAGGTTGTAGGTTCAGATTTAATCCAACTATGCGTCTATGTTGCATGTTTTCACACACACACAAATGCACGCACACACACACACACACACACACACCCCTCCCCATCTGCACATATTTCCTAAAGTGGGGCATTACCTAAACTTCCCATTAATCTCACATCACAGAAGAGAACAGAAGAAAGAAATGTTTCCTGGCTTTCTGATACAGGTTGTTTAACTTCCTTTAAAAAATACAGTGTATATAGAATCAGAATCAGCTTTATTGGCCAGGTTTGTACATACAAACAAGGAATTTGACTCCGGCTTGACTTCACTCTCTCTGTACAGGCAGTATAAAAAGTAGAACAAAGTGCCAAAAAATAAGTAACAGTAATTACAATAGGAATGTGAAAATAGACATCATATATATATATATAGAGAGAGAGAGAGAGAGAGAGAGAGAGTGAATACACGCACACACACACACACACATATATATATATATACACTCTAAAGCAGGGGTGTCAAACTCACTATTCAGTCCAGGGGCCAAATTTAGCCCAATTTGGCTGAACCATTCCAATAATAACACAATAATATATGAATAATGTCAACTCCAAACTTTCTTTAAATCATGAAAAGGTTTCCATCAACAAACTATCCTTTAACATAATGTGAATGCATTAACACAAAATTTCTTAAGAAAAATAAAGCGTAATTTGAACAATATTATGCTTCAGTTTGTCATTGTACAAGCACACAAAACATTTACTCTTCAGACATTTCAGATTGTTCATGTTTGTTCAGGATTTTTTGTTTTTTATTGTAAATAATGTCACCTTTGCATTGCAGCCACTCATAGCTTTGGACACTTTTGCAATTTTGTATTTTTTCTTTTTCGTATTTAAACTGTTATCAGATGCCAAACAACGACATTTCATTGCCAGATCCACTGTGTGTGTGTCTGCGCAATGACAATAAAGTGTAAGTGTAAGTCTAGATAGTGTAAGTCTAAATACTGGAAAACTACATTTGCAAAGAGACAAATTTGAAGCTGTCAGTGTTTATAGATTATGATGATAATATTTTATGCATGTGTATGTTGAACCCCAGCTATCTTAACATATATCTTCACTTTCACATTTCACGTGGGCCAAATCAGAAGGTTTGGTGTGCCGCATTTGGCCCCCGGGCCGCATGTTTGACACCCCTGCTCTAAAGCACCACCTTCCATGGCTGAAGGAAACAGCTTTAAAACAATCATGGGTGTCGGTTCCAGCCAAGGTCAATGTTAAGTTCCCATGATTCTCCTGTTAATACAGGAATGTGGGTACAAGCACCACAGCTTTAACTAGACACACGCCGGCTCTGCTGAAAGCCTTAGGGCAAGTGAAGTCATGATTATGTTGAATTTATTGGTGATATAAAGTCCCAGACTCGCAGACAGTTGGGTTTCTGGAATGCTGAGCATCAATCAATCAAGAGTGCTTGCTTTGAGCTGCTGCCACCTGCTGAGCATAGTGTGTCTCTGCTCTAAAAGAAGCACCAAACACCCTGTTGTATGAGTAAAGTTCACATTTATTCTTTCCAGGGAGAACTGCATTTGAGGGAATTTGTTACAAAACACATGAAAACAACCAGGATGGGAGGTTTTTCACAGATCTGACAATAACAGCTGTTGAAACTCTCCAGATTTGGACTTGAATAATAACAGTAGTAGATTGGGAGAAAGAAAAAAAAAATCATAATAATACACAAACACTCAAACAAACATTTACTACTCGACATTAGACGTGTTTGTGTGTGTGTTTGTGAAGTCCATGACGGGGTGGTCTACACAGGACTTCTCTCTCCTGCCGTAGCTGTTCCTCCCTGGAGTGTGTGGAGTTTGCGGAGTACACATCTTCGATTTGAGGGTGTGTTCACTTCTTTACTTTGTCGTTGTATTCCAGGAAGAAGTCATTGCAGGCCACGGTAAGAGCTCCGACCAGTATGATGAACTCAGTGAAGTCTACCTCCCCATCGTTGTTGGAGTCCAGGTCTCCCATGACCTTCTCCACAGCCTCCTTATCCTGAGCGTGCTGCACACGTGACAAACACACACACAAAAGCGACATCAACTGGTCATTTCATATTTTCCACACTTCACCCTTTCAACGTTGCATTTTTCCCTCTCCTCCACACACACACACACACGCACACACACACAGACATCTCCTCACCCCCAGATAGTTGCCGAGCTCTGAGGTGAGCATGTCTTTGAGCTCGGCCTTGCTCAGCGTGTATTTGTCCCCCTCGTTTCCAGAGTACTTGTGGAAGGTCTGGATCATGAGTTGCATGGCATTCTCCAGGGTGGAGGCGTTCTCTGAGTTGGGCAAAGACATTCTGTGGACAGATAGAAGATGATGGGATGGAGAAGGGAAAAGTTCATTTAAAAAAAAAAAATAGAAAGAAAAAAAAAAAGTTCATGTCACAGTTCATTTCCGCAATATCTGCTCTATGGGGGTCGGGGTAGGGGACACATCCTCTAGAAATCAATACAAGTTAATGTCTCCCTCTGTCACGTTCAGTGGCGCAACACTCATTCTGCCGCTGGTATTTCTCAAAGACAGAGTGTCAGATGGGTTTAAGATAAATAGACACATACAGACACGCAGTCATGAATAGATTAAAAAAAAAAAAAAGTAGAATCACAGGTTACAGTTCCATCGCTGACATCATTAATTAAATAACCAGGCACATCTGCCCAGGGAAAGGAACAAAATTTGGCAGAGTTTTAAACCCTGCACTGGAATCAAATTTGGTCTTCTGCCTCACAAGGAGTGTTTCCTTCCTGTCAGGACTCCCGATAAGATTTTCGCCAGCGATAAACTCATGCGTCTGTCTGTGGCTTTGCCCCAGTGAAAGGAGCACATAGGACATGGTCAGCAGCCAGACATGTGAGCCAGCTGATAAGAGAGAAACCCTAAACTGGTCAAATAACCAAACCGGTGGATATGTAACAGGGACACGTGGAGGCAACCTGATATGCTTTTACTTAACCTATGTAGGATGGCACAAACACCAGAGAAAGGTGTGAGCGCTTGACTTCCCCGGACCTATATCACCTCTGAACTGTTAAGCCGTTGAAGCTGTCACTCACAACTTTCAACAGTCTCTCCTCCAGGCCGGCATGGGTTACATTTTCCTGAATATGTGCCATGAGTGTTCATGAGACTGGTTCAACTAGTTACAGCACCTTTTAAATAAACAACCTGTCGCTGCCCCGACTTGCACTGAGCTTGGAAAGAGTAGTCCATTTTCACAAAAACACTACTCGTTTGCTGCACCCCAGAAGGTCGATACAGAGGTGAAGAATTTGACAGAAGCCGGTTCCTGAGTGTTGAGAGTCCTCCTCCTCTGCTTCGCCTGCAACCTTTTCACGCTGGTCTTTTGTCTCTTACCTGAGTGACGGAGGAGTGCTGGCCTACTGGTCAGGTGCTGAGAGTGAAGGCAAAGCGGCTGATGGTCAGAACGAGTTGGATAACGCCTTTAAATACATCCCTCACTCCTCCCATCCCACCTCTACCTTCCCCTCCTTCCACCTGTTGCTCCCCTTTGCCCCCCCACCCTTCTCTCCTTCTCCTTCTCTGCTTACACATCAGACACCTGCTATCTGTAGTAGGATCCTCCTGCTCGGCTGTATCCTGTTGTCAATCAGGGATGACATAATGACCAAAAAAAACGCACTATTAGTACAGTAAATGCAATATTAAATAAATTGAAGAATCAATAATGTACTTCAAATGTGGCCTTGTTAGTTTCTGAGGTCAGTGTCTAATGAAGTAACTGAGCAAAAGCAGAGCCGTGTTAAAAAAAAAAAAACACAGACCCTGAATGGATTGGATTCACATTGAATTATCCTGCTGCGTGTTTTGGCAGCATTTTGAATTTTATGTCAGAAAAGTACAATCATAAATGACTATGCAAATGCTGAGTCAGTAGAAGGCGCTGGTTGCGTGTGGTGTTAAAGGAGGAGGCGATGGGTTCATGGCTGATACACTATCTGAACGATTACTGTAGCGCCAGTGACTCCAGCATCACACCTGGCAACCCATGCAAAGTAATCCCCCTACAAAGACTTTATGAACGCACACAAAGGAGAACTGCCAATGCAATGCAAAGACACACACGCACACACAGTTTCACAGAAACAGCCCCTTTTAATGGTCTAAAACACAAACACAATACACGTGCGCGTTCAACATGTGAAAAAGACACAGATACAGATGTATCCAATCAAGAAAACATAGTTCAAATAGCTGATAACAGATTTGATGCAATTTGATAGATATAGTGAGAGCCAAAGAGCATGAAAATTAAATGAAGAGAAAAAAAAAAAAACTCGACAAAAACATCGTGTATGCTTGAGTGAACAGTCTAGAAATGCATACGTGGATACAAACAACATCAGCATTAATGCAAAATGACATCAAGATGTTATGAAATGTATGATTCCCATCATGGTAAGTGCATCTTCTTGTTTATGGGTCTCGCTGCAGTATATTGTGTCAGTGAGTGGGGTAGCACAGTGTGTGGGCATGCTTACAGTATGTACACTGCATGTATGGATAGTGTTGCAGACTGGAGGCCGGAGCACAATAGAAAACCTATACTGTATGTTGGGATCTGGTTTCAATAGTTGATGCATCAAAGGCTGCTGAGTGCGACTTAGTCAGGGGTGTTAGAGCTAAATTTAGGTTATGTTGCCGGTATCTGAGGAAGAAGAGGGCATCTGTGCAACGCTTCCTATGGGATGGAACAATGTTAGTCCATACCAGTGAGATGAGTGCAGAATGTGCGTTACAATGGGAGGTTACTTACTGAGCCTTAACAGGTAACGTCGACAAATAGGAACACAATGTATACAAAAAAAACACACACACAATTTGAAACAGGATTAAATGGTTTTAGCGTAAAGCTTTTATTGTCTTGAAAATACATTAAGTCTTCTTTGCATAATTGGTATATATAAAAAAAAAAGAATACACCCAGCTCAGAGTCCTTCAATATGTTCTTAATAATGGATAGTTAGATACTAAGCAGAAACTGTAAAAAGGTTGATCTGAACAGCAATTAAAGGTGTACTTCAGAGCATCGACAGTGTTATTTAACTAAATGAATGTTTTGGACTGTAGCTTGACATAGTGATGATTATTATTTTTTTGGGGGGGTGGGGTTATTAGAGATGAGAAAATATAAAAGTACTCAAAAAGCAGATAAAGATGTTTAAAAAAAAAAAGAGAGAGAGAATTTGCTGTTAATTTGTCGGTCGACCAAACACTCCCAACTTCACAGGCTCCATGTGACCAAACACCTGCTGGAGGAGGATCTACGAGGCGGCTTCCTTGGATTCACACTGCTTCTGACTCAGTGCGTTGGCCACGTAGCCAATCAGACTGAGGTATTCTTGGAAGCTGACCTTTCCATCAGCGTTCTCGTCTAGTCCCCTCTGCATCTCCTTAATGGCGGCAGAGCTCTCCGTATCCTGAAAAAAACACATCGGGATGGACACAAACACCCGTTCAGGGGAATATTGAAAAACGAAATAGCACAACATATCCCTCCTGCAAAACAAAAAGGACAATTATGATCCAGGAACAAACAGTGATGGAGAAGCAACAAATAAGGTCAGGTGTACCTCCATGACGCCAGAGAACTGCTTCTGTACGAGCTTCTTGAAGGCTGACGTGGAGAGGTTGTCCTTCCCTCCAGAAGATTTAATAAATGTGGTCACCACTGTCTTAATGGCTGACTCCATATCTAAAGAGGGACAGACAAGGACAAAAGCGGCGTAAAGGAAACAACTCCGGCAAAGTGCAGAGAAGAGATATGATATCTACAATCATTCAGTTGGGTTGCCATTAAGTTCTTTTCATTCCCCTGAATTGATGAACATGAGAAGATGTGTACATCGGGTTGATCTGAGTTGACCAGAGCACTGCTGTGTGTGATGCAGATTCACACTTAATCCTGTATGTTATGTGCATCGATCCATTAACCAGTGCGTGAAATCAACTTCTATGAATCGTTTAAAACCATTTACTACACCTACAATGACCAAAACAGTCACCATGAAGACACGACAAGGTAATAATTCCATTTAAAAAAATATGTAAACCGGCGGCAGTTACGATGGTGCAGGTTTACATCTATGAAATTAATGGACAGAGTGTAGGAAAAGAAGAGCATGGACGTAAAAAATATGAGGAAGTCGAGACAAACACGTGATGTCAGTATAGAAAAAGAGAGAGAGAAGGAGGGAGGCGAGCGCTGGGAGGCTCTGTGAGGTAAACAGAGCAAGAGAGGGCGTGATGGAAGGATGAAGAGGAAGGGAGTCTCTGAGGTAAACACAATGGGAGCTGTGATCTCTGACGGTGGACATCTGATCCCCAGGAGCCAGCAGGAGGCCGCGGGCTCAGGTTACTGCGTGCTGTCCGTATGCCGCTCAACACTTCCCCAAACATCGCAGGAATACACGGCACACTATCCCCAAAACATGAGCGGAAAACCCCCTCTTTAAAACCGAGCAGCGACGGATGAACCTGGAACGAACGTGGACAAACAGCAGCTGGTGCTGCAGTCGGGCGCGTCCACGGCCTCGCAGCACTCACGACCTGAACAGGAAGTAAATGACAGTCTTTAAATCGAATTGGAGAATTAAACGCCGGCCAAGACCTGACTCTGTTCCATATCATATCTGCAAGTTATATTTTCCCACGGTATTTTTATTCTAACAGAACAAAGAATAAACGTATACAACAATATAAGAACACAGAAAGGACTCCAGGAACACATATAAAAAATGAAAAAAAAAAACTCCCTACCCACCCATAATATATATAAATAAATAACAGCCAGAAAAAATGAAAAAAAGAACAAATAAATACAATGGGAGCATGGCCCTGTAAGTATTTAGTCCAGTTTCTCAGCGTCTATATTCTTAAACAGAAGTCAAAAATGGTTGCCAGATAATAATAATACTCACAAATTTCATAGTCGAGTCCTTTATAGAGTAATGGATCTTCCCTAAGTGTACATAGGACATGATGATTTCTTTCGGCTTTTTCCCTTCTGGGGTCGCCACAACGAATTTACATCGGATGCCCTTCCTGACACAACCCACTGGACATTCACCCAGGAATCAAACCCAGGTCCCCTATGTACCAGACTGGTGCCTTACCAACTGAGCTATCCAGGCAGATTGTATCACCCACATAGTACATAACATCCTTCATCCACTGTCTGTATGTCGGAGGGGAAGAGTCTTTCCATTTACAATGAACAAGCCTTCAGGCAACAAGTGTAACATCAGTCTGGGTTTTACTCAAATTAGCATCATGAGGTACTAGTCCAAATAAATCTGCAAGCATTGATTATGCTCTCGGTAAAGTCATCATATCTCAGAACACACTCTTGATTTTGGACTCTGATGTTAAAGGAAATTTTTCTTCAACTAAGTAATGCATAAAGATTCTGTTGGGTTTCCATTACATCTAATCCAAGAGTCTGGTTAGATCAACTCTATATGTAAAGTGCTGTGAGATGACTGTTGTTGCAACTTGGCGCTACAGAAATAAACTTTGATTAGATTTGATTGGGTTCGATAAAGTCCACACACAAGCTCCTCAAAGCTGCGAGCAGAAAAAAATAATATAAATTGACTCCAGGAAAAGAAAAGAAGAAAGAAACACTGTTATATACTGGAATTTTTTTTATTTCTTTTTAGTGGCGATTAATTTTATTTGGGTATTAAATTGCGTAGATTCACCTCATGTCAGTACTATACTGATTAAATAACCAAACGGTGATTGTCAGTTTGTGCAACACAGTCACAGTGAACAAACATAAACAAAAATAAATGAAAAAATATATGTGACAGAAAGAAACAGGAACGTTCAAAAACATAATTGTATTACATATGAAAGTTGATAATCAGGATGTTGTTTAAAAGGGATTTATTTGGAAATGGGTTTTTTTTTCTCTCTGCATGAATGTCTTGCTTGGACATGTTTCCCGTCAACATGGATGTGGATGAATATGAACATTAAGGCGAGGTCTACAGTCTGATGTATTCTGTCAGATTTAGGACTTTTCAGCTTTATTTCTCATCAAACACATTCCTTTAAAAAAAAAAAAAAAGTTCTTAAATAGAGTCAAATGTAGTCATTTACACCAGTGTGAAATACAGTGACATTACATTTTTCAAATGGTAAATAATCATCGCTAAGTTGCGATCAGAATTAACCTTTTCATGGTGTAATTAATATGTATATGACAATATTGTTGCCCAGTTCCTTATTCCTCCTTTAATTCCTTATTTGCATTAAGAATTAGGTTGAAGTCAGTGTTTGTCCAGAGGTGTTAATCTTGTGCATGTGCAACCTGATGCACTTTGACAAAGTCCCCTTTTAGCTTTCTGTTTTCTTAACAAATAAGAATAATGACTGCTGGCAGAAAAAAAATAATAAATTAAAGGCATGAAGGGCCGCTGCAGACATTCAAGAAGCGTCGATAAGTATCAGTCATTAACCACACGGCAGCACGAACCGAGGCCGCGCCACAGGATTTCCAGTGTGTATTGGAAACTACCACCAAACCCCAACGGAGGATGACGATGGGTGACTGGGGTCACGTCGATGGGGGTAACGAGAGAACCTGGTAATTCTCCCATCTGACACAAATGCCACACCTGGATGCACCCACAATGCAGTGACGGCAGCCGACAAACAGACAGACGGAGACACATATATCTAAAGAAGGACAACACCAATTAGGACTTCTGTTGCATTAACCTAATTACAGGGTGAGCAGGAGCCAGGCACGCTCGTGGTCAGGCACCCAAACCTGGGATTCTGTTTCACGCCTCCTTGCCATACCTACACACGAACGCACCACAGCACACACACACACACAACTGTTTTCCAACATACAGGTGATCATCTGTCATCAGCATGCTCTTCATTATTATTTAATAAGTTACTATGATTGTCCCGACGCCTTCCTAACACCAGGTACATGACGGACACCAGATCAAGAGCAAACCAGACCAGTGTCCCTATGTGTGTGTGTGTGTGTGTGTG